>JASANQ010001140.1:0-31569 GCA_030849645.1 Wallacemonas sp. Wsd | reverse complement strand
CCCCCCCCCCCCCCCCCGCACCGCACGTGGAAAAAAAGCCACCGCACCCACCCCACCCCGGCCCGAAACAGCACCACCGCCGACCAACCCACCATCCCCCACTCTCTCCTCTTCCCCTAACCCCGAACCCTAATTCCTAAGCAAAAACTCGAACGGCATCATGCAGAAAGTTGTCATTGTAGGTGACTCCGTGTGCGGAAGTTCACGCAGCAAGTCGCTGGTTGCGGCTGACGATGTCTTCTTGCGAGGCTTCAATACGTATGCAGGAACGCAGCCCACCGATAGTGCACTGGCCCTGGAAGGTGGTGGCGAAGTCGTCGCGGCGATCAACGGCTCTGTGGATGTGACAGACCGTGTGGTGTCCATTCGTGGACGACTGCCGCGGTACATTCCAGAGATCGGCGACGTCGTGGTTGGTCGCGTTCACGAGGTCGCCGGCAACCGCTGGCTTGTTGACGTCAAAGCGAGCCAGACCGCCATCATGCTGCTTTCCAACGTGACAGAGCCCGGCGGCATCCTCCGCCGACGTGGCCGCGGTGATGAGCTGGGAATGCGGCAGCTGTTTGACCAAGAGGACCTCATCGTCGCGGAGGTCCAACGCATCACACCGGAGGGCGTCATCTCACTCCACACACGCGCAGGAGATAAGTACGGTAAAATCACCACTCCCGGGCAACTTGTTTCAGTGCGTCCCTCTCTCATGAAGCGCGCGAAGCACCAGTTTTTCTCACTGGAACAGTTAGGATGCCAAGTCGTTCTCGGCGTCAACGGGAATGTGTGGGTGAGCTACGTTCTCGATCGAGATGATGAGGTCAGCGACAGTGAGGCGCGCCACAATGCGGCACGAGTGGCCAACTGCATCAAGGTGCTGGGCGACGCCAACTTGCAAGTTCACCCATCGGCCATCGAGCGGGTGGTCGAAGCGAGCTTAGACGCAGGCTTGAGCTCATTTGATGTGCTGCTGTTCAAACACCGTGAGACACTCCTAGCAAAGGTGCGAGACACTGTGGTCGGCCAGAAGCGTCAGAGGTAAGCTAAGCGGCTGCTCGCATCCCGAACCGCCGCCCGCAGAGTCCATTAAAAAAAAAGGAAAATGAATGCATGCACACGATTAACTAATATGCAATACGCGTAGTATTACACCAAGGTCGCGTTTACACACAGACATACTTTCGTTTCACTACTTCACGCGTGTGGCCTGGCTACTCACATCGACGTCTGCGTCCCACATGAACAGACACGTTATCTGTCAGGACACAGAAAAAAAAAATAAGCACGTCGCCGTCACTGTATTACATGTGAGTCTTTGCACCGGTGTGAGCACATAGTTGGTACGACAGAACAACTCTCTTGCTGCCAGACTGCGTCTGCTGTTTTTCCTCGACTAATCTCTCTCTCTCTCTCTCTCTCTCTCTCTCTCTCTCTCTCTCTCTCTCTCTCTTCCCTCTATTGTGTCTGCCTCCTTGCACACACTCACGCCCTCAGTTACTGCCCGCAACGCTCTGTTCGCCTTGTGCCTGAAGGGGGTATCGGTGCTGCACGTACCGTTCTTTTATAGAAACAGTGTTGGATGTCGCTTTCCTCACAACAGCAAATTCAGGCCCGTCACGCACTTTTCCACAAATTCTGTTGAGTGAGATTTTCTTGTGCTTTTGTATTCTCTCTCTCTCTCTGTCTCTCTCTCTCTCCCACCCTCGCTTTCTGCCTGACTTCAGGCTCGTGTATTATTTTCCTTTATTGTTTGTTTGTGCGCTGACCCGAGACAACTTGGCCTCTGACTGGGATGAGTGCGCTTCTCACGCCACGCATCAACAAGGCTGCAGAGGCGCCGCTTGTTGACATGGAGAAGGAGCTAGCGCAGGAAGAAATGCGAAAGGCGGCCATCACGCAGGAGATCAACAAGTTTTACCAGCAGAATTACCACAACGTCACCGCCCTCTCGGACTTTCTAAAAAGCTTGGTTTTCGGCCCCGATGATGGCTCCGCAACAGAGCAGGAAACGGAGGCCATCATTTCGTACATCATCGGCGAGAGGAAAGTGTGGGGCAGTGATAGTACAGATCTGCGAGAATTCCAGCACCTCATCGAGGAATCATTCGTGGACGATTGGAACGAATTCCACGCCGTGAATCCCTCGCTCACGGATCACCAAGCCATGCGCAGCCTGCCACAAAAATTCACCCGACCAGCTTTGCGTCAGGCCCAGTTGGAGATGCTCATGCGCACAAGCGCCAACCGCGACCGCAGTGGCCGAGCCTCGCTGCTTATTCGGCTCTTTTACGTGGACCCGGCTGGCTGTGCCAACTCGCTCGTCCGTGAATTCTCGTTTGACACGACCGCGGATGACGCCATGCGCTCGGTGATGGCCGACTCCATGGGCTTCGACGGCGCAAGCACCAACGACAGCGGGAACTTGACGCTGTATGTGTTTCGTGTTCAGGGCCGCAACGACTACATATACGGCCACGAAAAGCTCATCAGCTTCAGGCACATCCGTGAGTGCGTGAGTAAGCACAAGGAAATCTGCCTCGTTCTTGAGTCCATACAGAGTGATGCGCTTCATGCACCGCTATTTCGACCGCAGTACTGGTCTCAGGCACAGCCAAATAGGCGACACGCGGAGCTGTCAGGGAATCCCAGTGCAACCGAACTCAGCGCCTGGGATATTACCGAAAAGCTCTCATTCAGGGTCGTTGGCGGCTTCAGCAATCTGGCCATGTCACCAGAGCGCGGCAAGGAGGAGGTGGTGCGCGACGCTTCTGCCTTGTGCTTAGCGGTGGTTGCCGAAGTGTATTTTGGTACCGTCCGCGGTGATGTGGCCAGGCGCACCGATTGGCTTCGTGTGCCTAATGTGTTCAGACAAGGCCAGGAAGGCATCATGCCGTACGCGATCTGGGAGGACACTGCTGGTGACATTGTGTTCGACATGGAAGTGTCTCAGGCACCGCGCGAGCTGAAGCTCTGTTTCACGCTGATTGCCGCTGCGAGTGATAAAATGGGTGCACTCGTTGACATGGACGCAGAGAGCCTTCTGCGGCTGTCTGGTGACCAGTCAGGCAAGAAAGGCGATGAACTGGCCAAGCTGGTCATGTTCCTCGGCACTGGCACCGCCCAGCTATACGACTCGACCGTGCGGATGAAGTCTGGCCCGAACAAGGTCTACTTGTGGGAAAGCGACACCCGCGCCAACCCAGTGGGTGTTGGCGCCAACAACCCCGATGAGAATGCCTGCACGTTCATCGTGCAATTTCCAACATTTCCAAAGCCAGTAGTGATGCCCAGCGGACGCCCGCCAACGCGAATGGAGGACGCGGCGCGCTCGCTTCGTGCGGTACAGGAGGAAACCATGGACGAGCGCTTTACCAAAAGCGAAGTAGAGCAGCTACGTCAGCTGAAGCGCGTGCTCAACTTCGACCCACTCGTTGACCTCTCCGCGGACGACAAGATCATCTTGTGGCGATACCGGCACGTGCTCGTCACACGGCCGAGGGCAATCGCCAAATTCGTCCTTGCCGTCAACTGGTTTCAGCCGTTCGAGGTGTACGAGGCGCACACACTTCTCCACCGCTGGTGTCCGCTCGCGCCGTTCGATGCGCTCGAGCTCCTGGACGCTCGCTACGCCGACACTGCGGTGCGCGAGCTGGCTGTGTGTGCTCTCGGTGAGATGCTCGACTACGACCTGAGCGGGTGCATTTTGCAGCTTGTACACGTGCTCAAGTACGAGCCGTACCATTATTCGGCACTGGCACGCTTTCTGCTCCGTCGTGCGCTGCAGTCGAGCCACGTCATCGGGCACTATGTGTTTTGGTATCTGACGGCAGAGGTCAAGAATCCACAGATTAGTGAGCGCCACGGACTTCTACTTGAGGAGCTCCTCAAGCGCTCTCCTTTACGGAAGAACTACCTACGGCAGGTCTACGTCACAAATGAGCTCCTCCAATGCGCGCTCAAGGTTCAAAAAGTGCAGAAGAAGGACCGCGTGTCGTGTCTCAGGGAAAACCTCGCGCTCATTCGGTTTCCACAACGCTTCACCCTGGCTCTCAACCCAGTCATGGAGTGCTGTGGGGTGGAGGTCAACAAGTGCAAGGTGATGGACTCGAAGAAGTTCCCCCTCCGCCTTGCTTTCAAGAACGCGCGCGACGACGCGGACAACTTCTACGTCATTTTCAAAACCGGCGACGACTTGCGACAGGATCTGCTCACGCTGCAGATGCTCGACCTCATGGACACCGCGTGGAAGGAAACTGGGCTGGACCTCAACATCATCCCCTATGGGTGCATATCGACAGGTGAGGGTGTGGGGATGATCGAGGTAGTTCTGAACAGCGAAACCATCGCGAACATCACACGCAAGGATGGCGGTGCACAGGCCGCGTTCAGCGAGGACCCACTCCTCAACTGGCTGCGGCAGTTCAACAAGGATCGCAGCGAGGTGGAGCAGTGCATGTGGAACTTTGTCCACAGTGTCGCAGGCTACACCGTCGCCTCGTATGTGCTCGGCATTGGTGATCGCCACAACGACAACATTATGCTCCGGCAGGATGGCACCCTGTTTCACATTGACTTTGGGCACTTTCTAGGCAACTTCAAAACAAAGTTCGGCTTCAAGAGAGAGACAGCTCCTTTCGTGTTCACCCCCATGTACCTCTACGTCATGGGCGGTTCGGGGAGCGAAATACACAAGTACTTTGTGGCCATCGCGTGCCAAGCGTACAATGTCATTCGCAAGTGCAGCAGCTGGCTCATCATGCTCTTCATGCTGATGCTCTCCACAGGCATTCCCGAACTCCAGACCAAGGAGGATATCGAGTGGTTGCGAACAGTCTTGCTCCTGGACAGAACCGACGAGGAAGCAGCGGAACACTACAAGAACCTCATCGGCGTTTCACTCGGAAACATCCGCACCCTCATCAACGACTACATTCACATCATGGCCCACTAGTCAGTGACCGCACACACACACACACACACACACACACACACAGACATGTGGCCATCCTCCCGTAAAACCAAAAAAAAAAGCACACTTACTTGAGTATTGTTGGAGTATCGATGTATGTAAAGCAAGCCTACCACCTTTCAGGTTTCGTGGTCTGTGCCTCACACCTCATCGAGTTCTCTTTCGTCCATCCGTCGGATCACTCCCCATGCATGTGCCTAGACTCCCCAGTCACTGCCAAAAAAAAAAAAACGCAGGACGCGTTTCGCCATCGTCATCACTCTCAACCGTGCCTTCCTCTCCTGACTCCTGACCTGATCTTTCCAAATAGTACGACTCGCGCGCGCGCACACACGGACACACAGACAGACAGACACGTGCCAAACTCAAGTGGCAAAGATGGGTCCGTTCCGTAAAATTCAAAGTCAGTTGATGAAGTATGTGCTGCAGCACCCGCAGTTGAAGAAGATGGTGGAGCAGTCCGCCCAGTTCGCGGCGCGAAATCCCACCGTTCGAAACATGCAAAACACCGCGCAGTCCACGTTTGAAAGTGTCAAGTCGAAGGCGAATGGTCACGCGTGGGGTCCGCGCATCATCGCGTTCCTCACAGCCAACTTCATCGGCATTCTTTTCCTCTTGCCGATGATCTGGGGCACGCTGAAGCACAGCTACCGCACCCTGACGGCGGCCCCGGAGTCAGGCAACAAGACGGCGAAGAGAAAAGAAGTGAAGGAGCAGGACACGCCAGAGGACGCGAGCCGCATGATGTCACAGCGCCTCGGACACGGCGCGATGGCTGCCGATGACGCCGACGCGGCAAGGGCCCCAGCGCAGCGCCGCCGCCGGCAACGCCGTGACGAAGGAACCGAGGAGACGCGTACCTCATCAGCCGACAGGGAGTGGGCCACACGCACTTCGATTGCCACATTCAGCGATGCGCCGTCCGCGCTCGCCACGCGTGGGGACAACCAGGGGATGGGCTCCACACAGCGTATGCCCTCGGACAGCCCTTTTGCGCAGCATACCGTTGACTTTGGCTCGTCCTTCCTCGTCAAAATGGGTGATGCCACTGGCTTCACGTCCTCTCTGGATCACGAGACCATGACAGGGAAGGTGACCTACAACAAGTAAGGTGCCAATGGTCTCGCCACACAGAGACTGAATGTTGGCTCATCTGTGTGTGCCTGCGCGTTGGTTGGCGCGTGCACTGACACAAATGGAGCGTGAGCAGATTCAGTCAAGCACACTTGAACATGCCTTCATTCTTCTCCTCGTTTCCTCACAAAATACGTGTAATGGTTTTCGCTAGTTGACCTGTTGCGCTGCAGCCAGGTACAACTGTGCAGTCTTATTCAAATGCAAGCAAAGCAAACAAACAAGAAAAAAAAGCAGGAAGAGAATCAATTGGGTGGTAGCAGCGTCACACTGTGGACACGATGTGCATGTGCACTTGACAAAGCGAGACCCACAACGCGCGGAGAAATGGTGCGAGTCACAAGTCATCTGGATGCTAGCTCACGCTTTTTTTCTGAAAGAGTGCCGTGTGTGCGTGTGTACTGGTTTCGTGTCCGATCGTCATTACTTCGTCGTTGCAATGCATGACCTCGCTCTATCCACGTGCACTCCAAGTCGGAGCGTATGTATGGGGAGGTTCCGATCTCGCCTCATTCTCCAGACACAACGACAATCAATCACACTTCCTCCTCCACCACAACGATGACGTTATTGTTCTCTCTTTTTCGTCCTCTGTGGGCGGGTTACTTGTACAGACAGAGAAGCATACGTGTGCGTGTGCGTGTGTTTCCTTGAACATGTCGGACTACACAGATCCCTCTCGGGGGTCCCCTCACCTCGTTGTCGTTGAACTCCTCGATCGCGTGCAGCGAACGGGCGAGCCAGTTGTCCTGTTTCCTTCATCGCATCTGAGTGACTTGGAGGCGCTTGTCAACCAGGTTCGCCCGCGCGGCCTGCGCATGGCTGGTATTCCTTTTGGCTGCATCACTCTGCTCCCCGCCATTCCGCTGAGTGACGAGGAGCTGTGGCATGTCTGCCGCCTCTACTGCCACGCCACATCAGACGAGGCGCGGGCGGAGCAGCGCCGGCAGCTGTACCTTCGCGAGTACCCGCTTTTCCGGGCCGCCGAGCCTCGCGGTGCCACACTGTACCACCCCGCTGACGTGGTAGTCAAGATCGCACAGCTGTGCCTCTCACTGCTGCAATCCCCCGCCCTTGAGCAAGACCCCAATCTGTCGCCTTACCTTCACATCACCCCCGTTCGCGAGATCTGCCACGCGCTTCGCACCGGGGAGCCGCTCGCGCTGCCGTCATCTGCCTCCCCACTTCGTGCGGTCGAGCGTCAGCGCACGCCCGGCGAGACCAGCCTCGTTCTGTCGCCGCCCGTCGCCACCGCGTCCTTGCCCATCGTCGCCCTCCCACCAGGGCCTCCCTCTCCGCCAGAGGACGGAGGCGCGAGCCAGCCCCAACCGCTGGCGACACTGCCGTCAACGATTGCCAGAATGCAGAGCCTGTTTCAAGCGGAGGCTGTCGCGCCCATGGAAGACCCACAAGGCGCAGAGCAGTTAACGGGGAGCGAGGTCGTGGATACCACCAACAGGCGGGCGTCCGAGTACCTTGACGCGGCCGATTTCGACTTGGTCACCGAGTCCACGATATTCTACGATGGCGCTGGAGAGAGCAAGCGGGTCGCGGCGATCTACATCACCAAGGCCATCAGCGCGGAGTCGTGTGCTGAGGCCGCGCGTGCGCTGAGACCGGCGGCGACCAAGAAGAACCTTCGAGCGGCGACAAACGGAGGTGAGCCGCCAGATACCGGCATCGTCGGCTACTACGACTACCTCAACAACCCCACGCAGCGCAAGTGCCGCGAGACGGAGTTTACGCGCAACAACTGGCCAGCCGTCATGGAGGGAACGACCGGCTTCCTGCAGTCGCTTGACCAGCTCTACAAGGTGTGTGCCCCGGTGCACCACAGGCTTCAGCACGCTGCCATTCCCACCGAGTACCAGCTCCACGGCACCGTGTTCAGCACCATCACCGTGAACCACAACTTCCGCACAGCCGTGCACACCGACACGGGCGACTTCCGCAGCGGACTCGGCGCGCTGTGCATCGTGGACGGTGAGTTCGCAGGGTGCCACTTGGCGATCAAGAAGCTTCGCCGTGCCTTTTGCATGCGCGTTGGGGATGTGCTCCTGTTCGATACGTCCCTGGAGCACGGGAATACGGAGGTGCTCAGCCCGCCAGGGTCGTGGTCGCGCACGAGTGTGGTGTGCTACCTGAGAAACGGGCTCATGTCATCTGTGTGCGAGCTGGAGCGACGGCGACACCTGAATCACCGCCTTCTGGCGCAGATGGACCACGACCAGATGCTGGGCTCCACGATCAACATCAACTTGGCGAGCCCGGCGCTGCCGCCTCTGTACGTGCCCGTCGCCCTGGCACCGCTGCTCGCACCCGTGCAGCTGTCCGCGCTGGGCTTTGTGTCGGAGCGCCTACACAAGGGAAGCGGCTCCGTGGTGGCCATGACGATGGGGCTGGGCAAGACACTGGTTGCATTGACGCTTTGCTACTCGTTCATGCATGCCTACCCTGCCCAAGATGTGCTGATTCTCACGCCCAAGGCTGTCCTTGGCCACTGGGCAGCGGAGCACCAAAAATGGAGCGAGTCCGGGCTGCGCTTCCACTACTTTGTTCACTCTGGCGCGGTCAACAGTAGTGCGTTTGAGGAGTCCATGCTGCGCTACGAGCAGCAGATTTGTGGGTTCACCGCGCGCACGGGGCACCTGTTTGTGCTCAATCCAGAGTACGCCATGTCTTTTCTCAAGCGCTTCAAAAAGTTCGACCCATTGCTTGTCATTGTTGACGAGGGGCACCGCGTGGCCAACAAGGGCTCGAAGCTGTCAGAGGCACTCGACAAACTGCGGTGCCGGCTCCGCGTCGTGCTTACTGGTACGCCCATCCAGAACGACGCGGAGGAATTGTACAACCTCGTGAGCTGGGTGAACGAGGAGGTTGCGCAGGTGATGCCCGCGCCACTCTTTCACGGCCTGGCCGTCAGCATCGACCGCTACGTTGGCGGCGATGACGAGGCCCTACCGGAGGCCATCGCCTCCCA
Organism: Wallacemonas sp. Wsd; assembly: GCA_030849645.1. NCBI lineage: Eukaryota > Euglenozoa > Kinetoplastea > Trypanosomatida > Trypanosomatidae > Wallacemonas > Wallacemonas sp. Wsd. The sequence goes on along the minus strand of JASANQ010001140.1, from coordinate 22,495 downwards.
GCGGTACATTCTGGACTGGATGCATGGCTTTGTCTTTCGCGAGATGGAGAGCGACCTGCCGCCACTGCATGACTACCTGGTGGTGTGCGGCAGCTCTGCTTCTCAGCGCGCACTGGCAGAGGAGGTCGGCGTCGGCGTCGGCGTAGGAGCGGCCGCCACGCCGCTCGCTGCCAATGAGTTCCGTCCCTATCACCTGGCCACGCATCCCATTTGCTACATCTCCTACATCGCCGGTTGCTACATGTCCATGTGCGGCGATAGGGTGAAGCGGGGGTCACGAGACGATCAGGAGTACACAGGCGTTCACCGGTACCTCGAGGAGGCCGATCTCGCCAAGGTGGAAAACTGCTACGCCCTCATTCAACAAAATCGCGTGGACAGCTTCGTCACCATGAGTGGCAAGCTCACTGTGGTGGCAGCGATTGTCAAGCAGGCGAAGCTGAAGAACGAGAAGGTCATCATCTTTTCCCAGTACGTTGGCTCCCAGGACTTGATTCACCGCACGCTCTCCGCGCTGCAAATACTGGCCTTCACCATCCGCGGCAGGGACTCGCAGGATCGTCGGCGCAGGGCCATGTCCGAGTTCTTCACAGATCCCGACCTGGCGGTGCTGGTGCTTTCCACCAAAATCGCCGCCTACGGCCTCGACTTCACCGTGGCGAATCACGTGATCCTCTTTGACTCGTGGTGGAACCCGCAGGTCGACGCGCAAGCCGTGGCCCGCGCGTACCGTCGCAACCAAACAAAGCCTGTGACCGTGTACCGCCTGGCGTCAGAGATCGAGGACCAGTACGTCCTCAAAACGCAGACCCGAAAGCTTGCTCTTTTTCGGTGTCTCATGCACGACAAGACAAGCCGGCAGGCACGGGCGAGCGAGATCGCCGACTGCGCGGAGACCGAGCCGGATGCAGCACGCCGTGCCCTGTGGGGCAGCCTCAAGGCCCAGCAGTTGGAAGGGGGCGGACCGGCGCTGCTGCGAGTGTTCAACTACAGTGATACGGTCCGCGAGGAGGAGGGAGCGCCGCCAACCGAGTAGTGTATGTGTGTATGTGTATGGGGAGGATCACTCCCATGTCTCTGTGTTTTGCCTTCTTGTGTGTGTTTAGTTACTTTCCTTTCTTTTCGCGGTGCACCTGTGTATACGCTGCGCCACTAGATTATATATATTTGTTTGCCTTGACAGTTTCTGGAGAGAAACAGAGGCCTCAGAACGGAAAGAAGCATGAGCTACAACAGAAGGATGCACGAAGCAAATGAAAGCGATTGCATATTGGGTCTGAAAAGTGGAAAGGTCAAGGTGCCATGTGCCGCCAAGCAATCATCGGCTGCGCGTCTTGCCGTGCGTCTTGCCTGCCGATCGATCGCCGGTGATGGTGGCAGGCTCCCGACGCTCGAATCTCATGCACGAGTGTGAACGGCAGCCACTGGCACATCATCGTTACTAATCTCTCTCTGTCTCTCTCTCTCTATCTATCTATCTATCTATCTATCTCTCGCTTACTTTTCCTGCTTTTTTCTTCTTTCTATTTGTTTTTAGCGAACGCATTGTCGCTTTGCGAAATACACATCACACGGTACATATCCCTCCTTTTCTCCTCCATCGGTGTGTTTGTGGTTCAGAGTACAACTGAAAAAAAACAAAACGAAACAAGAAGAAGCAAAAAAAGTGCACACGCACTCGGCGTGCTGGACCACATTGGGAAATCTCAAATGGAATCTGAGGTGGCACGAAAGGAAAAGAGCCTCGCTGTGCTGCAGAGATTGCTCGCCCCGGTGGTGCACATCTGGGTGTGGCGACGCCGGCTGAAGCGCGCCGCCAGGGAAGCCGTGGCCTCACTGGTTTCCCTGCCCGATGAGGCCGTGCTGCGGTCCGATCCGCTTCTTTCCGCGTGGTCTGTGGCCTCGCTGCAGCGCCTCCGCGATGGTGCGACCGTCATTCACAGAGAGGCCGGCATGACGCTGGCCTTGGCCAAGGAGCCGCGGCGTGTCAGCGGTGTCTACTGGCTTCTGAGCGGGAAAGTGACGCAGGTCCCAACCAAGTCGGAGACGCGCGAATGTGCCATGGAGGTGCCGACGCTCAAGGACAGGACAGGTGCGCTAACCGGCGCGGTGGTGTTTCCGTCACTGTTTGCCCGAAGCCACGCGGCCGGCTACCTCGAGTCTTCCCCCCATCGAGTGGCGCTGGTGCCGGCCGTGGAGACCGTGCTGGACAGCCTGCAGACGTTCAGCTCAGGGAGGCTTGTGGATGGCGCGGCGCTGATGCTCAGCTCGCTCAGGCAGCGGGCGCTGCGCTGCCAGGTGGCCTCCACCCTTCTCTTCATCCCCTGCGCTCTTTTGGACCAGGAGCTGCAGCTGCTCCGCGGCACCCCCCTCCGCACCACGCGCGATGCCGCCAAGTCCTGCCTGGTCAGTGCCATCGCGCGGCGTGGCGACCGGCCCTCTCTACGCGCGATTCTCTCGCACAGCCCGCTGCTCGGGACCTTGGACACGGCCGTCCTGCGGCGCGTGCACGCCCAGTTAGAGCCGCACGTCTTCGGCGTCGGCGATGTCGTCTGCGCGGATGTCTTCACGACGGACACGGTGTACTTCCTCCGCCGCGGTCGCGTGCTGGTGCGCAACGCACGTGGCGCCGAGGCCGTTCAGCACAGCGTTGGAGTCGCGATTGGGCTGCACAGCTTTGTGCCGTACGAGTGCCCCCTCCACTTCGAGGAGCGCCGCACCGCCAGCGCGCGCACGTACTGCGAGCTGTGGGGCCTCTCCCTCGCCGTGCTGCTCCGCATCTGTGATTCGCAGGGTAGGCTTGCGTGCGCGACGCACGTCTCGCGAACACTGCGCCTTGACAGCTCGGCCCTGGCCGTCTCCGCGGCCTTGCGCGCGGCACCGTGCTTCTCCATGGCCGCGGACGACACGATCTCCAGCGTGATCAAGGGACTCCGCGTGCACGTGGGGTTGCCCGGAGACTGCCTTCTGAGTAGCCGGCGGCCGGCGAAGGGCGGCGTGCTGGTGATGTGTGGCCAGTCCGTGCTCGACGAGCATCGTGCTGATGTCACACGCACGCCAGTGCAGTGCGGTGTGCCTTTGTACTTTTGCGAGAGCTTTGCGGGCGTCAAGGCACCTCAAGCGATCTACGCGGAGTCCGCGTGTCTCGTGCTGTACGGGTCGCCGTCGTCCATTCTCAGCCAAATTGACCTCAATGGTGGCACGTACGAGGAGACCCGCCTCATCGTCGAGAGCGCAAAGAACTACGTGGAGCACGTCTACGGACGCGTGCAGCTGGAGCGTGGCAAGGCGCAGGAGCAGGCCGCTCAGCGCATCAAGGCATACGACCAGAAGCAGAAACTCGAGGCTGCGAAGGACGCCAGCGCACGCGCGGGGCCACCAAGTCAAGACGCAGCGGTGGACAACACCGAGATCAAGCTTGCTCTGGAGAACCAGGTGATGACGAGCCTGGCGCTGCAGCTGCAGTCCCTGCACGGAGACCCTCTCGCCGCGGAGCGCTTCAAGCACCTCCACGGGCTCGACAAGGATGTGGCCTGGAGGCCGGCGACCACGTGCGCGCCGCACACAGAGAGCCAGTCGGCCAGGTCGGCAGGGTGCTTTACGCTGGACGAGAACGGCACCGTGGTGCACACCACCGCCGTACCCACAGCCGAACTGCGGCGTGGCTCCTCTGCGACGTCAGCGCGGCCAGAGGGCTACGATGTGCGCTCGCTTGCCCAGCCGGAGGCGCCACCCGAGGAGGCCCGGTCGCCGACAGTGGCCGACGCGTCGCACCAGAGGCTCACGGCCTCCGCTGTGCTGCCGACGCCGCCAGACCACCTCCATGGTCTTGCACGCCAAAAAGGCGTGCTGCGAACACGCGACTTGCACGTCCCATTCCAGGACACGCGCGCGGCATCCTACACGCAAGACCGGCGCCGTAGTCCACCGCCGCGCCTGGAGGCCCTGCGCAGGGAGGCGACAGCGCTCACAGACGAGGCCTACGGCATCAACACAAAGGCAGAACGCCCACGCTACGTGCCGAAGCGCCTCTGACGGTTGGGGAGGCCGTCCAGTAGACGCACCGCACATGTATATCTGAGGGGGGAAGTAGACACCCCACCTACCTGCTCTCTCTCCCTCACTTGCTCACTCACTCACTCACTCACTCACTCTTGGCGGCGGCACACGGATGTGCGCACATCCACCGTGCGGTCTCCGCCAAAATGCCACTCTCAGCGAGTGCTGGCACGGACAAACATCCACAATCATAGGCACACACACACACACACACACACACACACACACACACACACACAGAGCGAGAGAGAGAGAGAGAGATGTACACCGGAAGAAAAACTCCGTCGCGTGGACAGCATTCTTGCCGGCGACCTACATGCGACGCGGACGTCACTGCCCTAGGCTGCAGCCGTGGTAGAAGAGCCTGTGCTGCGGCGGAGACGCCCTGCACCCCCTGTGCGCACACGCCCGTCGCCACATTGGTTGTTGGTCCTGTTCTCGTCCCAATCCTTTCTCCTCACTTCCTCGCTCTCTCTTCTTCCTTCTTTTCTTTTTACTTTCAGTTCTCTCCGCCCCACCTCCACCCCCACGTCAGCTACCACTTTTGAGTGAGGGCCGCGTGGTTGTGTGGCTCGACTTTTCAGCAGTCGCAAGCGACATTACCTGAGCAACGGACGCTATGGAGTCAAGGCGGCGGACTGTCTACGTGGTCGGCACCGAGAGCAGCGGGAAAACAGATTTGATCCGCCAGCTCCGCGTCATGTCCACTGGCAAACTACGCGCGCAGCCCGGGACCGTGTTCCCGACCGTTGGCCAAGAAATTGCACAGGTCAACGCACCGTACCGCAGCCAAGGTGCCGCGAGCTCGGACGACGCAGGCGCCGTGGAAATTCGTGAGCTTGGCGGGTCCGTGAGCGCATCGTGGGTGTCCGCCATTGAGAACCGGTTGAAGAGCGACGGTGGCACGGCCGGGGCACGGCCAGACCACTATGCGCTGCTGTTCGTCGTGGACGCGACGGCACCACACATGATACCCGCGGCGGTGGCGGCCTTTCACCACCTCACAGAGCCGCCAAGTGGGGTCTGCAGTGGGTGGCCAACGCTGATGGTGGTACAGAAAAGTGCCATGGCGCACACCATGGGCAAGGAAGAGGTGTGGATACTGTTCACAGGTGGAGAGCCGGAGACCGAGGCCGCGCGCATTGTCGCCGTCGACACGTGGACAGGGAAGGGCCTGGGTGCGGTGCTGGACTGGGTGTTCCCCCCGAGCAAGTAGCGCAACATGCGCGTGCCTGCGCCTGCGATGCGTGCCGGCCCCTCTCCAGCGATCTATATTTCTTTGTGCTTGCTTTTTTTTTCCCCCCATCCCGATATATTGCCTCGTAAACGCATGTGAATACCAGCACTAAACAGTAGCGCGAGAAACGTGTTGGCCCCTGGTCGTTTGCCACGTTTTCTCCCCCTTCCCATTCGCGCGCACTCTCCCTACACTCGTCTGTATGTGTGTATGTGCGCGCGTTGCCTCTAAACGAGCTTCGTACGCAGAGGCTACATGAATATCACCTGGGTCTTTGCGGTGTCGCGTGTTCACGTGCGATCCTCTACTATCACTCATCCTCTCTCACTCACACTTGTGTTTGCTTCTTATTTTCGTTGTTGTTATTGTTCTTTTCTGGTTTGACAAGTACTTTGGAAATTACGGCAATGCTATTTCGCAAGCTTACTGGTGTCTCCGCTGTTGGCGGTGGCCGCTGTGCGGTGGCGTGTGCGGCGGCACTGCAGATGCAGCATCGGTGCATCAACATGAATCGCAGTGTGCAGACGCGCTGGGAGATGGAGAATCAGGCGGCGTCTCAGTCGCGCACCGATTACGACTTCGACAAGGAGCAGTGGATGAAGCAGATGAAGTTTGCCTCCATGGATTGCATCATGGACCCCGATATTGTGCCGATCCGGTACAACTCGTTTGCTGGCTTCAAAAAGGCATTCCGCCGCTTTATCACAATGAAGAAGCTCAAGGAGCGCCGCCCTGACTTTGATCCCAAGGATTTGCAGAAGTTGTTCATCCAGCTCAAAATGACGTCGAACGAGAAGAACACCGAGTGCGTCAAGTCCCTCCAGCGCATGACCACGCACGGCGAGGCGGCGCGCATCGCAAAGGACATCAAGGAGCGCATGAACGACGACTTTGCGAAAAAGAGCTGGAAGTCTCTGAAGCATCAGGAGTCGCCCAACACGTATGAGATCGAAATCGACTCCTTCGACCTCGTCACCTGCTACCTGGGCCAGATGTCGCAGGAGGACTGGCTGCAGATCACGTACCGCTGCGAGTACCGCGAGCGACGCAGCAAGGAGTACGACTGGGAGAAGGTGCTCGAGTACCCGGTGTTCGAGGTGCGCCTCGGAGACGGCATCACCTCCCCCAACACGCACCCCTTCATTGTGGTCGGCGTCATGCGTCGCGATGGCACGCGGTACGGCAAGGACGCACAGGACGCGGCGGCTCTGCGCAAGCAATTCGACCGGAGCAGCAAGTGGTTCTAAGCACCTCTTCTAGCGAGTCTCACACACAAAAAAAAATGGCATTTCCGTGCTTTTGTTTTGTTTTAGTTTTTGGTTATCTTAAAGGGAGGTTCATATCTCCTGTCTTCACCAAAAAAATATGTCGGAGACGACGGCAACAACAACAACAGCAATTCCAACAAATCGGCCGAAAAACGTGGTACAGTGAAGAGTGAAACACCGTTCACCCATTAGGCTAGTCCTTGTTCGCACTCTCTCCATGGCTGCTTCTTCCATGCAAAGAAAAAGTCAAGTGAACCTCCCGCAATAACCGTGACAACTTGACGTGAACCTCACTTGGCTGGCGCGGCGGGTTGTCTACGGTGTGACGCGTTCGCGGGCATGTCAATGTCAATCCAGAAAAAGGGAGGAAGGCGAATGGGGGGGGGGGTGATGAGAGGGAGAGAAGAAAAAAGGGCTTGTCGGTGTGCTCTCATGTCACTGATCACAATGAATGTGATCAGTCGCTCCAATAACACACGACCGTTGTCATGCTCATCTCACTCACTCACTCACTCCTCAAGCGTCTGCATTCACCCTCTCTTTCTCATTGAACTCTCCAGTGGCTAGCCGAATAGTGGCACGCAGTTATCTCAGTCTTCTATCGCGCTTTCTCGTCTCTTCTCTTCTTTCTTCTTTTCTTTCCTTTTCTTTTTCTTTTTCACGTGTGCTGTTGCTTCGCAGTGACGTGGCACCGGCATCGTTACTGGGCTGAATGGTGTATCGATGGAAACGGTAGCGGGGAACTATCTTCGCGCAGGTGACCTCGCCAATGCCGCCCAGCTCTACACGTCGCTTGAGCACTTGAATCCCAAGTACGCCCGCATGGCGCGCAGCTGTCGTGTGCTGAACGACCCTGCCTCCGTGCCCCTTCCACACCGTCACCACGACATCTGCGAGGCACTCCTGGACCCCATGATGCCCCCGGAGATCCTCATTGGTGAGGAGCTGAGCGTCGACGCTGTGCAGAAGCGCTACCAGCGCTTGGTCGTCCACGCCCATCCGGACAAGAACCCGCACCCGAAGGCCGCTGACGCGTTTTTGCGCCTGGGCGAGTTGCGCGAGCGGGCCGTGGCGCTCGTCGAGAAGCGGCGCGCTGAAAAAGCCGAGCGCGAGGCCGCCCGCCAACTCCCCACCGGCGCCGCCGTCGGGAAGCCCAAGCGCAAGGCCGGCAAGGCAGCGGTGTCGTCCGCGTGCTCCGCCTCACAGCCTGACACGGCAGCCCCGGCACCGATGCCGAACTTGAAGGACCTGCGAAACACGCGGATCACCCTCTCGTCACTACGGCGCAAAGAGCTGGACGACGCGGCACTCGCCGACACGCACCTGAGCGCGACCCAGCGTCCCGCCCGACACTCGGACCTGGACCTCGACGACGACGACGACGACGAGTCGGCGCAGCTGGCCTCCACGGTGCCGGACATGGCGAAGCACCGCCTCCACACGGGGCCCTCTCTCAAGGCGGCCAAGGGACGGCCGACCTCGCACAATGGAAAGCGGCTGGCCCCGCTCAAGGCGGTGAGCACAGCCCCGTGGACGGACGCGGCACCGAGCGGGCGCGACTTGCTTGCACGACGGGCTGGTGCGGTCCCAAAGGCGGCTCGCAGCGCCGTGCGCCGGCCCACGCCGCCGGGCCCGCGGCTGGCGCCACCCGTGCACCACGAGGCCGACGAGGCGGCCCCAGTACCGGATGCTGCCGTGGGCACGGCACCGTCGTCGCCGTCGTCTGGACTTGTGGAGTCGGTTGCGAGCGCGTCGCAGCCGGAACTGGAGCGCAGCGACTCGCGCGTAGAAAAGAGAGCATCCGCGGCAACGGACGGTGCGCCGGACAGCGACGACGGCGACGACGCGCTCATCGCGCTGCGCGAGCAAATTAGCTCCCTCATTGACCGCGTTGGCACGATGAAGCGAAATAGCGGCGGCATTCGCCTCACCGCCGACCTCAGCTATGCGAGCTACGAGCGGCAAAAGGAAACCGAACAGGACGCCTGAAACAGCCGTCATCATTAAATGTGAAAAGTGACTACTACCCATGTACATTGTGTCATCCCTTGCTTGTCGCGATTGCTGTTGTTGCATTTGTTTTTGCGTTTGTTGTTGCTGCTGTTTTATCGTGTTTATTCGTTGTTGGTGTTCTTGACTGCGTGCCTCTCTTGTATCCTACATCAACCCCCGCCCACACACACACACACACACACACCTTGTTTTCTTGTGCCACCGATAATGGTGGTGTTGGAGTCCTCCGGATGCTGCATTCGCCTCTTTCTGTTGCGGCGTCATGGCTGAAAAGTACGAGCGCGCGCTGAACTGACACAGTCACCTTTTCGCTCACCTCAGATCGCACTGCGCGCGTGGTCTGCTTTTTTTTTTTTGTCATGTACCTCCTTACCACACACCACGCACAATTTCTCTTCCTCATCTTGTTTACTGATTTTTTTTCTGGTAACACACCTATGCGATGTGACACTAGGATGTATACTTTTTGGTCTCTCTCTCTCTCGAGTGTACTATCAAACCAACACCAATACGTTTAGACTGTGAATAGCCTGGTGAATCCGCGATGAGCCAGACTGCGAGGCCAACCCCGAGGTCTGGCAAGTTCTCTGAAATCAGGCAACTGAAGGGAACGCGTTCGGCGCACTCGGAGCCTCCCCGACGTGCGGCCGCTGAAGGCCCTGATGGGCTCTCCTCCTCGACCGCGGCGATGCCCGCCCACCACTCGGCTCTGCAAGAGCTGAAGCGACACCAGGCCGAGGTGTGCGAGGACACGGACGCCAACGCCAAAGTTCAGCGCCAGCGCTACGTGCAGCTCGTCATGCGCATGAGTGAGAACGCCAGGCACTACAACTCGCTGGGCCTCTTCGTCGATGCCATGCTGCGCGAGCTGCTGGCCAGCCGCGATCTCGACGTCGCCACGGTCGCGGCGGCGGCCACGTGGGCACTGAACCTGCTCGCCAGCCAAGGTCAGAGCGGCGCCCCGCTCCGCGCCATTGCGGATGCGATCTTGCCGGCCGTGTACTGCGACTACTCCCCTGCCAAGCTAGACCACGTCCCGCCGTCCATCCAGGTGCAGCTCAAGGACGCGACGACGATACGGTGTAACCCGTACCTGACCCACGCCATGTACGTGGAGCAGGTGAGTGTCGACCACACGCGCGTGGACGACATGGTCTACGCACTGGAGCGCGCGCTGCAGTGCAACGACGCCCGCCGTCACTTTATCGAGCGCACACTCGACAAGCGCCGCACCACGCTGATGCGGCAGGTGCTGTGCGCGTGGCGCGGCCATGCCCGCCGCACAAGCGCGCTGGGCCGCCTCATCAGTGCCCAGAGCGCGCGCCACGCGAGAGCGCTGTCCGACGCCACGCTCGGCGCCGCCTTTCATCAGTGGAAGGTCACTGTGGAGTCCTCGCGCAATACGTTCCTGACGGAGCGGCTGCACGAGGCGGCCTTCCAGCTCGAGAACGCCAAGAACCAATTTCAGCTGCAGTGCTACCGCGCGGACAGGCTGGCGCAGACCGCGAAGGACGCGAAGGAGGCGCTGCAGGCCGCAGAGACACGCGTTGACGGCCTCACGCAGCGCATCCGGCAGCTGGAGGAGGACCAGGCGCAGCAGGCGCGCGCCTACGCCGTGACGCTCGCGCAGAGCGTCTCTGCTGCGCTGTCCACCGTGCGGCAGTACCGCAGCGCGCTCTCCGTGATGGCAGAGCTCCGGCCCCCAGCGGAGTTCTGCGTGACGGCAGAGGCCCAGTTCATTGAAGACGAGGCTGTGCGGCAGCGGAAGGAGGACCAGCTGCTGCTTCGCGAGGCAAACGGCGCGCGCCGAATCAGTGCCGGGACCGGCGGCGGGAGCCCCGACACCTCGCAGGAGCTCGTGGACGCCATGGGTGCTGAGGAGCCTCCGGCCGACCAGGCCCTGCTTCGCTGGTGCAACCACATCCTCGCGACCAGCGCGCCGGCGTCTGCCGGAAAGCCGGCCCGCGTGGTGCGCAGCTTTGGCCCTGACTTTGCCAGCGGCGAGGTGTACCTCGTCATTCTGCACCACGTCTTTCCCGAGGACGTGTCCCTCGCGGCCAACCAGGAGCCGAACACGGAGTACCGCCTCCGGCGAATTCGCGGCATGTGCGACGCAATCCGACTCGAGGTGATCTTGGAGCCCGACGACTTTGTCTACCAGCGCGAGGACCGCATCTTTGTCTCCGTGAGCGAGCTCTACGCGCGCAGCATGCGGCGGCGGTGGCGGACCTCGTCGGACCAGGCAGCGGAACGCCTGGCGCTGGGGCAGCACGCCATTGATGGGGTCGGTGATCGTGGTGCGGCGACGCCGGAGGAAGAAACCGACGGCAGCGGTGCCGAGGAAGGGGGCATCACGGACGAGGCCTTCTCCGGCTTCATCGCGGAGAGTGGCAGCTACCTGCAGGAGCTGCAGGCGCAGCTAGCGGAGCACAGCTACTACGAGAAGGAGCTCGTCGCGTGGACCGATCGCATCGATCGCGAGAGGACCTTTCTGGTGCGTGAGCGCGAGTGTGGGGCACCGGTGGCAGTCGTGGGCAGCCGCGGGACGCAGCCCTTCTGGTCACTCCCCAAGAACGCTCTGGATGACCTCCGTGAGACCGTTAGTGGCGCGCAAAGCCAGCGAGAGCTGTGGAAGCAGCTCGTGACGGGACCGCTCCGTGACCTGCTGATGGAAAAGGCCACCGTGGCCGCGCGCTTCTTCTACTTCTACGCTGGCGAAGGCGCGACGAGTCTGTTTGAGTTCGACTTTTGGACGTTTGTCGAAACTGGCTGCACAAAGAGCCTGTGCGAGGCTCTCGACAAGTCACGCATCTCGGACATTTTCGATCGCGTCATCTCGCCGCAGCTGGCCGCCGCGGTGCGTGCTGCCTCTGTTCGCGCAGACATGGACGCCCAGACGCTCATGAGCGTCGCACGCCGTGAGATGGACGTGCGCAAGGTCAGCCAGACGCACTTCATGGAGATCCTCGTCCGCATCGGCATCGCCGCTTTTGGCAACTCCTTCGGCGTCGTCGATGCGGTGCACCGTCTGTTTGATGAGCTCCAGCTTCCTCTCGTCGCGCAGTTGCAGTCCGTCGTGGTGGCACTGCTGGCTCCCGACGTGCGCCACATCACAGAGTACTTCTCCGACAGCCTCGTGCGCATCTTCTTTCACTATGTGCGAAAGCAAGAAAACTCGAACGTGGTACGAGAACGCAACATGGCGCAGCAGAACGGCGGGCGCTTCGGCGCCGTCCTCGCCGTGAGCTCGCTGCTGTCCATTCTGCAAGACGCCAACTTTCTGATCGGCTCCGGTGCCAGCAACAGCGCGAGGGCGATGGTGTACGCACCGGAGGACGACCAGCTGCGCCGACCCTTCGTCAACGCCACGCAGATCAAGGCCGCTGTTCAGGAGCTGCGGAGCCGCTACGTGGGCCTGCAATCTGACGAGCTCGTCTTTTCGCTTTTTGTTGAGGTCGTGTCCGTGCTGCCGCACTATTGGTGCCCCGACCCCCTCGTGCCCCACACGCGCAAGTACGCGGCGTTCCTCTCGGTGCTTGTGAAGCAGCTCATTGTCTTCCACACCAGCTCCACCCTCGTCTTGGGCAACCCACCCGAGGTTTCTCTGCAGGGCGGGAAGCGCGTCGATCTGTCCTTTTAGAGCGGCGACATGGGCAGGGAGGGTGGAGGGCGGTGCAACTCACAAGTTTCGACTGTTCATGTACACTAGAAGGTACACGTTCGCACAGGTACACACACACACATTTTGTTTTTTCTTTTTATATAGTGTGCTTGAGCGTGCGTGTTTGTGCTATTGTTGTGTGTGTTTTCCACGCTTTGCTAGATGCCAGTTAACACACAACACCACTGAACACACACAAAAAAAAAAGAATAAACACATGCCATCAAAAAAGATGACTGTTGTTGCAATAGCTGGCTATGTGTTGTCTTTAGCATTGCGCACTGCGTGTGGCTACCTCGGAGGAGACTCACACGATCCGGCAGGAGCCTCGGCACAAAAGAAAGTACACATGCCGAGTGACTGTGACCGCTGGCCATCACGGTGTGCATCACGCTCCTTATTTTGTCTGGCACACTGCTTCACATATTTCATCGCTCTCTCTCTCTCTCTCTCTCTCTCTCTCTCCTCGCTTTCTTCAATATTCTGATCATTGGTTACACGTGTTGCTGTTGTCGCTTTGTTTTGCGTGCTCCATATGTCGAAGCACACACGCCGAGAAACTCCACGACTGTGATTGTGCGTACCCGTGTGTGTGTGTGTGTGGCAGTGCGATTGTTCTTAGCTGATATTGTTGCTGTCACTGTTGGTTTCGAATCGTCTCGGGCCATCCGTGAAAGAAGCACAAACAAACAAACAAAAAGCTAGGACATATACGCACACTCCAAGAAGAACCGAAGCGAGTCTGTCGCGACTATTTCGTACACATTGACATGCGTCGAGCTTACAACGTTCGTGTGGGGCCACGCGTGGCCTTGTTGGGTGTGCGGTACTTCACCGAGATGTTTGAAGGCCCCGAAACCAACACCTCCATCAAGGACGTCGCTGCGTTCGCGATCAACGCGGACAACCTGGAGCGGTCCAAGACCTTCATTGACAAGAAGGCGAACGGCATCCCTTTTCACATCTCCGACGCCGAGGCCGTCGACGCCGTGTGTCGCCATCACGGCACCTCTGTGGAGCTCCACGGCGTCGAGCGGTACATGTTGCCCTTCTGGTTGGCGAAGACCGCGGCCCAGGGCTCCTTCCGGGCAGAGCTGCTCCAGCGCGATCCGGTGTTCCTGACGCAGCCACACAACTTTGTGTGGATCAAGGGACCCGTCTACGAGTTTGGCTACCCCTTTGGCGAGTTCATGCCGATGAACCAGGTGTGTGCGTCCTACGTGGAGCCTCTCGGCATGGTCGAGCGCTGTGTGACCGGCTCGCACGTGCCGTCGATGCTGCTCTCTCGCTTTGAGCTGGTGAAGGAGCTCGAGCAGATGGCGCGCCGGCCCAAGGTCGTGCCGTTTGCCATGTCCACCACCACTGCCCTCACCATTTTGGAGAAGCGCGTCAGCCGGCGCGTCATTATGGATCGCATCGGCAAGGAGCTGCAGAAGTTCCACGGGAGCTACGCGTCGAGCAACATCACCGTCACCAGCATCATGATGGAGGCGGTGGGGCTGCGGCCAGTGTTTTTACCGGTGATGAAGATGCTCGTGTCGACGGCGTCGTGCCCGACGCAGGTGCCGGCGTTCGTGTGCGGTGCGACCGGCCGCGTCGTGGGTCCCGTGCTGCACACACCGCGAGGGACGCAGTGGCGGCTGGCTGGGGCCACCGCCGCCGCCACGCTGCTCGCGCTCGCCCCTCTCGTCGCCCCAGGGCCGGCGACGGCGGCGGCGCTGGGCGTTGGCGTGCTCTCGGCAGCGGCGCTGCGGCACTGGAAGACCGCCCGCTTCATTCACGAGCGCACACGGCAGATGGCGGAGCTGCAGACGGTGGGGCTGCTGAACCTCGCGTCGGACAGCGTGGGGTACCGGTGGACGCCCGAGCAGGAGGAGCAAGAGGAGTACGAGTACCGTGAAGAACTCCGGCAAAGAGCGCGCAAGAAGGCCGGCTTCGAGCAGCGCGTGAAGGAGGAGGCCGCCAGGGACAACGCGCGTGCCCAGGGCCGCCACTTCGACGCCCGCAACCGCCGGCGCACGGACCTCATTGACACCGATCCTCTGGGCTACTACGAGCTGCTTGGCCTCAAGGGCAAGGAGTTCACTGCGACAGCGAAGGAGATCTCCAAGGCTTTCCGCGATGCGGCCCGCGTGCACCACCCCGACGTCAACACCGACGAGGACGAGGGCGTGCTGCGCCGGCGCATGCAACGCATCATCGAGGCCTATCGCGTCCTCCACAATCCAAAGACGAAAAAGGCGTACGACGCGGGTGAGATGCAGAAGAAGCCCAACGAGGACTCCGACGAAGACGAGAGCCAGAAGTGAAGTCGTCGCACAGGCTACGTCGTGAAGGCGCGAGTTTGCGAGAAGAGAGGAGAGAAGGCCAAGAGATTTGCCCAGTCGCTTACAAAATGAAAAGATCACAAAAAAAAAAGAGTGCGAGTATGCTGCCTTTTTCCCTTGGCGGCGTGTGTCCCGCCGACACAAAGGTATTGTCTTGCACCAAATGGGCAGATGTGAAAGTATCAGATAAAACTCGAGGTCGCCGGCACTGGCAGCGGGCTCTCTGCGCCGTCACGTCTGTCTGTGCGGAAAAGTTCGACAAGGACAGCGCCAGCCTCGAAAAGGGAACTGTGCGTGTGTGCGCATGGCAACGATATTTCTCACACGTTTACTCAACCTACCTCCTCGTTGCCTTCTTCACTGCTCAAACTTCCTCCTTCTCGATTTGCCCGTCTTTCTTTTATTTCTTCTTATCCTTCTTGTTGACGGCACGTAGTGCCAGCATCTCTTTTTTTTTTTTTTGCGTCAGCTTGCGTGTTTCTGCGTGTGCTTGTATTTTGTTGTTACAGTTGTTTAGACTCATCGTACGCTCAGCGGTACTTACTGTACGTTGTTCTCTTTTCTTCTTTTTTCCTTTTTTTTCCGCATCAGAACGCCATGTCTGTTCCGCCGCCCCCTAGTGTTGCGGTGCCTCCGCCGCCGCCCTCCGCTGTGCCGATGCCCCCTCTGTCGGCTGGTGTCCCCCCTCCGCCTCTGCCGGCCAGTGCGGTGCCGCTCCCCCCTCCATCTGCTGTCCCACCCCCACCGCCTCCCTCAGCTGGCGTGCCGCTCCCACTTCCGCCGGGATCGGCGCTGCCGTCATCCTCCACGGTACCACAGCCCGCCGGCCTCGGTGGAGTGCCAGCGACCACCGCCGCAGGCGCCGTCTCCGCCACCCTGCCCGCCCCGATCACCCCTGAGCAGTGGCAGACGCTCGAGCAGCAGGCGCGGCAGCCCGTGGTGAACGAGGCGGGCACGCGGTACCTGGATGTGGACGAGGTGGTGCGCGACACGGTGTGCAAGCTGTTTGTCATGTCCAATTACGACGTGCTGGAGCTGCTCACGAACGTCACGCGCAGCCTGCAGCACGTGGGCCGCTACGATGTCGGTCTCATGCGCAACGAGTCCCTGACCGCCTTCACGGTCACGCAGTCGGCCGCGTACGGCGGGCGAGCGGCGGACAGCACACTCGACGACGTGCAGCGGCGCCGTCACATGGTCGAGGATGCCGTACACCGCATGAACCAGGCCGACGCCACGTCGCGCGAGGCCTTTGAGCAGCTACAGCGTGGGCTCGCAGGGGCACCGACGGCCGCGCTGACGACCAGTGCATCGCCACTGCATGCCAGCGCGTACCAGGCCACGAGCACCGATCCCTTCCGTCGTACCGCCTACGAGGAGCTGATGGACGTCATTGCCCAGCAGCGCGGGCAGTCGCGACAGCAGAGGAGAGAGTCGCCGCAGGGCCGCGCACGCAGCCGCGGACCACCCGCGCGCGCTGGCACCGCCGCCCGCAATCGCAGCGCACCAGCTCCTCCAGGCCGCGGAGGCAGCGGGTCTCCGTACGAGAGCAGCTACCTGCTGCGCCGCTACGGAGGTCACTACAGCAGCGACGGCTACTACTCCCATTATCGGTACAATGGCCTTCCAAAGTAGTCGCCCGTGCTTTTTTTTTGCTTGTTTGTTTGCTTGCCTGTGCCATGTTGTGTTGATCACAGGCAGCCTCTCTTCATAGATAGAAATACTAGACAGACTTGGAGAAAACAAAAAATGGCAACACCTTGAAGAAAAGAATGCTCTCGCGGTTGCAGACGCAAACGTGCTGGTCGTCGTCGTCTCGTTGCTGTGTTCGCTCACTGGATCATCTTCTTTTGGCTCAAGGTGCATTGATGTGTCAGAGTACGCGTGTACGTGATTAAAAAAGCAAACCGAAGTGTGTTTTATGCTGTCCGTTCTTGTCTCGAGCCTCACGCACACCTTGTGCACCTGCCTGTGCCCATCTGGAAGAGTGTGGGACTGCCGGTTTGGTTTCACGCGCCTCTTATTGGCGTTGTTTGTGCATGCGCCACCGCAGAGAACAACAGCCCAGCGCGGAAGTGACGAACGACAAACAAAACAAAAGAAGGAACCACTTAACAGTCATCTCGACCAGTGACTCTCTCCTCTTCTTTCGTCCTTCTTCCCCTCTGCCACTCCTCCTCCTCCTTCGTTCTCTTTGCTTCACATCCACAGCGTTCCACATGGCACAGAGGAGGCCCGACTATGAGCCGAAACAAAAGGTGTTCGCCTTGCTGAACGGTGCCTTCCACGCGGCAATTGTCGTGGAGGTCGGCCAGGACGCCACCACGAGCGAAAAGCTGTACTATGTGCGCTACCTCGAGCAGGATGGCCGCATGGACTGCTGGCTGCCGGCCACGCACCTCAAAGGGCGTCAGCACGGCCGCGCGCATCACCAGCACACCAGCGACGGCGCCGGCGGCGGCCACTCCGGTGGCATCACGACAAGGCGGCAGAGCGTGGTGGCGGCAGAGCGCGCGGCGGAGGACTCCACGCGGGGCAGCCGCAGTGCCGCGCGCGACCAGGTCTCCAAGGGCGGAGGGGCACACACGCACGCGTCGGTGACCGCCTCCTTCACGCAGCGCGCGCGCAAGGATAGCGCCTTCTTCTCGCGCGCGCGCAATGTTCACTCGATCTGCATGGGGCCCTACGCGGTCGAGGCGTGGTACTACAGCCCGTACCACTTGGCCAGGCCCACCGTCCACCAGCGCATGCTGGCTGCCGCCAAGGGCAGCCCCGTGCTCACCTCGAGCACGTCGAGCACGGCGGTGCCGGCGGCCGCGGAGGGGGAGGCGGCACTGCCGGTCGTGATTCCCGCTCTGACGCTGCACATTTGCCCGTACTGCCTCGCTCCGTACATGGACCACGCCGGTGTCATTCAGCACGTCTGCACGAGCTGCCTTCGACATCCACCAGGTAACGAAATCTACCGTGACCCTGTTCGCCAGCTCGTCGTGCTGGAGGTGGACGGCAAGTTGGAGCCCATTTTCTGCGAGCACCTGGCTCTCCTGTCGAAGCTGTTCCTGGAGCACAAGGCACTCGACAACGACATGTCGCCCTTTCTCTTCTACGTGCTGTGCTCCATCCAACCGCACGGGATAGAGGTGCTCGCGTACTTTAGCAAAGAGAAGCAGACGCCCGAGCGGTACAACCTTTCCTGCATTCTCGTCCTGCCCCAGTTCCAGAGCCGTGGCATTGGTCGGTTTCTCATCGAGCTCAGCTACGAGCTCACCAAGCGAGAGGGTACCACCGGCACGCCTGAGAAGCCGCTCAGCGACTTGGGTGAGAAGCTGTACGTGTCCTACTGGGCGGATACGGTGCTGCTCGCTGTCGGCCGAGCGGCAGAGGAGGGGCACTGCGCGACGGTGGACTACCTCATTCAGGAGACCGCCATGCTCGAGGTCGACATTCTTCGCACGTTCCAGCACCTGCGCATTCTGAGCGGCGCGGAGGTGTGCGTCTCCGACGAGGATGTGCAGCGCTGCTACACCAAGCGTTTCAACCGCGAGCGAAATGTGCAGAACTACACCTTCTACTCCCACCTTCTGAGTTGGGTGCCGGCCATGTACACTGGGCAAGTGGACGCTCCTGCAGTGTGATTGAAGTGGCCGAAGACCCCCGAACGAGCCAACAGATCGCGTCACCTTTCGTTTCGGTTTGGCCCAGCTTTCTCATGCGTGTGCGGACATGAACTGAATTGACGAGGAGCTCGGGGTTGCTGTTGTTGCTGTTTCTTATTTGGTCGTGACATGCACGAAGCGTCATTGCTTCTGACATAGGATGACAAAGCGAATCCTGAACGAATCCGAACTAAATGTAAAACAAGCAAACAAAAAAAACCTGATACTCGACAGTACTGGGACAGCAACACAAGGAAATATATTGAGGCTTGAAAAGAGACGATGATGTCACCACCTCAGTCGGATGTGTGACCTAGCGCACGCGTGTGTGTGTGTTCAATTTCGCTCTGCACGGTTCTGTCTCTGATCTGACGTGCAATTTGCCGCCAGAGAGGCGAGCCACTCTTTTGTCTCAATCTGCGACGCGACCAAGCCATGGCTATCGTCGCGCTCATCACTTGACAATCATCTTTGCCCGTATTCTCTCTCTCCCTTCGCACCATCTCACATTTTTTCAGTCACAGCACCTCAGCGCTAAGCTAATCGTCTGCTATCCACACACGCCTCCAATTGCCCTCCAGTTCTCGTTACCGCGCAATGTGTTACGCTCCCGTGCGGCCTCGCCAGACCACGCTGCTGCTTGTCTGCGTGCTGCTTCTCAGTGCGGCTTTCCTCGTCGCAGCAGCAGCCGCAGACACAGCGATGACCATCACTGCAGATCCAATCAGCATGGCCGACACGGACATCACCGGGCTCACCCTCACCGCGGCTGATCCATCCACCACGTCTGGCCAAGCGGTGACCGTGTCGCTTGTGAACACAACGCTCAATGACGGAGCACTCACGGTGAACTTCTTCGACACTAGGAGCATCGCGGCCTTGTCTGCCGCGCTCCACATCAACGTGACGATAGTGAACACAACGGTCACCGATGGCACCTTGGTGTTCGCACTGTTCTCTGCCATCAACTGCGGCATCTATGTGGACGGTGTCACTGCCACCATGACCCGCACGGACCCCCTTGTGAACATGTTCACCTATATGCCTGGCACGGGGTCGCCCATGTACTTGATGCGCATCGACGTGGAGTGGACTGGCGGTGGTGTCGGCGGGCCTGTGCTTCTCGGCGGCGGCGCATACCACTTTTTTGCTTCCGGTGGCCTCATTGTTCGCCATGTGCACGCGAAGAAAGCGTCGAACCTCTTTCGGCTGACGGGGCCGTTCTGCGGCAGCGCTGACACGAATGGCCAGTGGTGCCTCGACACACACCGCGGTATTACGTCCTTTGACAACAACTTCTGTGAGAACTGCACGGGCGCCATGTTCAACGTCACGGCTGGGTCCAGCATAGCCGCCTCCTCCACTGGTACGCTGCGCTTCGCCAACAACACCATCACCGGAGGGCAGGCCTTCTTCCGCAGCGTGCATCTATTTCCTCTTCACAGCGGCACCAACTATGGGCACGTCATTGTTTCCGGCATTTACTCCGACGGAAACCTCTTCGACATGCCAGATAGCAGCTACCTCGTCATGCGGCAGGAGTCAAGCTACTCAATCCACCACATCAACGTCAAGGCACTCGGCATTCCGACTGGACAGCCTCTTCCTTACGTGGACCAAACGCTGGCCGGCACACGGCAATACGTGTACATTGGCAACATCACAGAGAACGGCGTGCGCTTCAACGAAGCCACACAGGCCGGCTACTCTGGGATGAACATCAACTACGCCATCTCCGTTCTGGTGGACGAGTACGGCTTCGTCGCGCACAACCCGAGCGCACTGACGGGCATGGGTGCCGCTGGCACGCCGTCCCCGTCGTGGATGTACTGCTCCCGCGCGGACACGACTGCGCTGAGCCTCGAGACGTTCTACGGAACGAGCCGCACACGGCCGAACTGCGAATGTGATGCGAAGGGGCTGGGACCGTACTGCACTCTGACGGCCGACCCATACGAGTTCTACGACGGCTATGATGCGTCGGCAGTGCCGCCCACCACCACAACGACGACCACGACAACAACAACGAATCCAACCCCTTCAATCACTGCTCCACTGCACGGCTCTCCCAAGCTGCCAACGTACGCAGTTATCCTGCATATTGTGGGTCTCTTGCTCAGCGCTGTGCCACTCATCATCGTTACCACATGTCTGATGCGCGAGCATCGGCTCCGCCAAGTCGAGAGAGAACGCCGCAACCTGCTGATGCAGCGGAGGCAGGCGGAAGACGATGCGACGAAAGGTTCGGCCACGTTGCTGGAGAGCTCACTACTCCCCAAAATATATTCCACCAGTACTTTAAAAAAATAACAGTCAATTATTTACCTCTTTGGAAATCTCTTCTTCTTGTTGTTGGTGTTTTTATCTTTTCCCATGGATGTACATCACTACTACGTGGTCACACCGGCCTGCGCCGTAATTTCCAATGCGCAGCGCGTGTGGGCCGGACACACACACAGGCACACAGACACACAGACGAAACATGACATGATCAGGTGCAAATGTGATTTCTGCATCTGAGTGTGTCGAGCAAAAGTTTCTCTTTGTTCGCGTGTCTGTTCATTATGTTGTCTCATGAGTACTGTTTTTTTTTCTTTTTGCGCGCTGCTGTGCCTCATCCCAGACACCGCACGTGCAAAGCCTGTGAAGCAATGCTCAAGGTTGCAATTCATGGCCATGGACCTTGCGAAATGCCAGTGAATAGCCTATTTGTACGATAATTTTTCTTCTTTGTGTTCTTTTTCTTTTTCTTGCTCTTTTTTCTTTTATTCTAAACCTGATAGGCCCACATGCGCGTCCCATGTTCAGTTGACGCCACACCTATTCCCACCTCCAGCCAGACACGCGCCAGTGGAAGGTGCGTTGTTCTTCAGTGGTAATCCGTTGATTGTGTCTTGTCGGCATGCGCGAACGATGATCGTATTGACTATGTTTGCGGTGATGTGCTTCTTGTTTCAGTTTTCTTTTGTTTTTACGATGCCCAGTGTTGTGGTGACACCGAGGGTTTTTTTTCTCTTTGTCTCGATTGCATACTTTCCTGCGCGGGAAGCAGCAAGGTAAACTTTAGCGAAAAGTAGTTGTGTTGCGCATCACAGCGACAAGCACGACCTCTATGCCGTACTCGCAGGTTGCCAACGTGCACGATCGTATTGTGCGTTATTAGTGCACGGATTAGCACTGTGCCGCACGTTGCCGTTCCGTCCTGTCTGGCACGCGCGCAGCACCTCCCCCAAGTCAACAGGACACGCTGCAAAACTGCTCTGATCATTCGAGATCATTGGTCTGTTTTAGATGCACCTTGTCTTTTCATCACTCACCTTCTCTCTACATCTCCTCAAAGTGTGTTTCCGGCCGTCTCGCGCCGTTCTCTTTTTAACCGCAGCACATCAGCACCAATCGTCTGCCGTCTAGACACACACACACACACACACAGACACAGACGCACACACGTGCATCTGCAACTCCTCCCCAGCGGTCGTTGCTGCACACCCGTGATGTGCCGCGCTCCCGTGCGGCCTCGCCAGACCACGCTGCTGCTTGTCTGCGTGCTGCTTCTCAGTGCGGCCCTCCTCATCGCACCAGCCGCTGCAGACACAGCGATGACCATCACTGCAGATCCAATCAGCATGGCCGACACGGACGTCACCGGGCTCACCCTCACCGCGGCTGATCCATCCACCACGTCTGGCCAAGCGGTGACCGTGTCGCTTGTGAACACAACGCTCAATGACGGAGCACTCACGGTGAACTTCTTCGACACTAGGAACATCGCGGCCTTGTCTGCCGCGCTCCACATCAACGTGACGATAGTGAACACAACGGTCACCGATGGCACCTTGGTGTTCGCACTGTTCTCTGCCATCAACTGCGGCATCTATGTGGACGGTGTCACTGCCACCATGACCCGCACGGACCCCCTTGTGAACATGTTTACCTATATGCCTGGCACGGGGTCGCCCATGTACTTGACGCACATCGACGTGGAGTGGACTGGCGGTGGTGTCGGCGGACCTGTGCTTCTCGGCGGCGGCGCATACCACTTTTTTGACAGCGGCGGCCTCATTGTCCGCCATGTGCACGCGAAGAAAGCGTCGAATCTCTTTCGGCTGACGGGCCCGTATTGCGGCAGTGCGGTGGATGGACCTGGCCAGTGGTGCTTCAACACGCGAAACGGTATCTCGTCCTTTGACAACAACTTCTGTGAGGACTGCACAGGCGCCATGTTCAATATGAGCGCCGCGACCTGCATGGCTGCCTCCTACAGTGGTACGCTG
>JASANQ010001139.1:0-39805 GCA_030849645.1 Wallacemonas sp. Wsd | reverse complement strand
TATGCATCATTAAGTGTATATTGGAGGGGGAGGAGGGGGAAGTATTTTATATGGTGTGTGTGTTTTTGAATTTTTGAGTTTATATATCTTAAGCCGGGTTACCGAGTGAGAGAAGCGATCACGGAGGAATCTGAGCGAGATGGGGAGTAAGGGAGTGGAGCATGACAAGTACGATGAAATGCTTGTTTGCAATATTGTGAAACAGCGGCACCAAAACGGAGAGGCGATTTTCAAGCGCCGCAATGGGTCCTCTCGAAATGGAGAAAATGGAGAGATACGAGCACCTTAGAATGGAATCACGGAGAGGTTGCTTGGATTGGTGTGCGCAACCCATTTTTTATTGAGGTGCCTGTTGCTCCCCTTGAGTCTTGTGGAACCGCGTCACGGCGGAGGCACAACAGTGAAAAAAAAATGGGAAAACAAGAGGGGCGGTGCAGTGCCCACAAAGCGCACCACTGACAACACGATCAGGTGCGCAGTGTTGGTGCACGGACGTCACGCACCTGGAGAGACATGTGGCCACTCTCAAAAAGCAGATGTCGTGAAGATCGGGTAGAGTACTCAGGTGGTGCAAATGTGGGCTTGTTGCGTTGAAAAGAGGTAAAAGAGGAAAAGGAGGGAAAGCTGATTGGGAACCAGGTTGAGCGAGAAGAAGAATGAAACGGGAAGAGACGGTGCCCTTCCCGTATGATTGGCCAGGCACCGAAAAATGTGGCCGGCACACAAAAAAAAAAAAGAGAAAAAAGAGAGAAAGAAGAAGAAGAACAGAGAGGGACAGCTCACAGCACGGCGAACAGCGTGTGTGGGTGAAGAAAAAGGCGGGAAGGCATAACACAGGGAACAACGACTCTACCGCGCACTCCTGTCGCGTTGCCATCAGAGAATAGTGAGTACATGAAGAGGATGGACGAACGAAATAAGAGGGGGGACAGGGTGTTGGGCTTGAGCAGAGTTGCCAGTGAGCTTCTGTAAAAGGTCCAAGGAAAAACAACTATATTGTGCGCCAAGTGCGGAGCCATTTCTCAGGCAGCGCTGTGTTGTCTTCCTCTGCCACCACGAAGATAGCAGATAAAATATGCACAACTACGGTCGCTAACGCGAGCCGGCACAAAGGAGTCGCGTGACGCATGGTAAGAGGGGAAAGTGATGAGGACAAGGTGGCTCGCGCGTTGCTAATAGAAAAAACCATCGCGGGCAAGCGAGCAGGCGAGAGGGATCTGGCCGCATTTTGAGGTCGACTGTGCTAAGATTTTAGGGGTCTGTGGGTGATTGTCCCAGCGGGCCGTGCCAAAGGAGAAACGGAAGAAAGGTCGAACGGGGGGAGAGGAGAGATAGAAAACGAGAGGGTGAAAGAGAAAGCGGTATTCTGGCAAAGAGACCGCTGCAAAAACTGATGTGGCAAACTGCCAGTGGAGATTCTATGATTCCTCTGTCTGCGCTAGGCAGTCGGCGTGAGTGCTTTGGCTGTGTGTTCGCCGGCATGTCGGCGCAGCGGATCATGTTGTTAAAGAAGAAAAGCACACTCTAGTGCACACCACCGCACGCAGGAGGAAACGAAAGGAAATAGTGAGGTTATCACGAGAAAGAGAACAGAGTGTACCAGCATTTATAAAAGTAAGCAGCAACAAAAAAGAAAAGGTGGGCACCTAAGCACGGCCACAACCCTCACAAAGGAGGGAAGATGCGCGAGGCTGGTACAGTGGCAACAGCATCGCCATCAGTTTATATATCACCAAGGGCAAAAAAAAAAAAAAGCAGATTGCTTCTGACTTTTTGTCCATGTTTGTCCACTTGTCTCACGTGGTCACGACAACAAGCGGTAAGCAAGCCTCATCCGTACGAGTGAGAGTCTCTCGGTATGGGAAGCAGGCAGAGGATTCACTCCGAGAAATACTTTCATGAGAGAAGGGAGAGAAGAAGAATAAAAAGAATGGTTGCTTTTGTTGTTGTTGTTGCTTCGAGTCGAACAGTTCGTCTGCCAGTAAACACCTCGGTAGTACCTAAAATGCACAACAGGCGCACCCGGATGTGGTCTTTGTATACTGGCCTGTTGGCAGCCGTGCTGATGTCTCAGTGATCGCGATGTTCCGGTTCGAGCGGAGAAGGTAAAGATTCTCCACAGGGCTGTCACTTACGTCCACTGCAGTCAAGGCCGGCGCGCCAACGAGACCGGAGATGTCAGTGAGATATGCGCACTCGGAGAAGTCCACAGATGAGAGCTTGTGGCACGTGTTGAGTCCGGTGAGATCGGACACGTGGGTCCTACTGGCGAAGAGCATCGAGAGCTCAGGTAGACCAGCCAGAGGCCAAAGGTCGGAGACAGCTGTGTCGAAAATGGAAAGAATCCGCAGTTGACGGCATGCCCGTAACGGGCTCAAGTCGCGTACGTCACTGCAAACAGATACCCAGAACTCCTCTAAGCACGCCATGCAGCGCAGCGGTGTAAGGTCTGAGACCGACGTAAAGTCAACGCTCAATCTCTTGAGCGCACGGCACTCCTGCAAGTCGGAGAGGTCGGTAAGCTGCTCACAAAAGCGGGCGTAAAGTGTTTCAAGACACGTCATGCCACGCAGCGGTGCCAGATTGGACACGGATGTGGAAGAAATGTCCAGATCCTTCAAGTGACGGCAACTCTGCAATGGGCCCAAATCGCACAGCTCCTCGAGCCCGTACAAGTCAACACTCTCGAGCGCGGTGCACCACGTGGCGAAGGAGATGTCATTCACTGCTGTCCGGCTGAGAACCACTTTTTTCAGCGCAGTGAGTCCGCGGAGGGCCGTCAGATCGCGTAGATTGGAGCACTTGGCGAAGTTCACCTCGACCAGATGGGTGCAGGCGACCAGTGCAGTGATCTCTGTTAGATTTACACAATCCTTGGCAATCACACGCAGCGTGTCCGGTTCCGAGACTAGCTCCAGGAGGTCACGGCGCAGCCGCTGATCCGAAAAGTCGCGCGTGTAGGCCTCAACAACGGACTCTGGCATGGACGCCGTTGTGCGGGGTGTGTCGTTGACAGGCGTGGGTTGCGTGGGCTGTGGTGCTGCGCCACCAGCAGCGGTGGGACGTGGTGCGGTCGTCGTCGCTGGCAGCCGCGTTTGCGTGCGTGACTCACCACAGCGGTGCTTGTAGCTCTGCTCCCGGGTGCCTTTCCAGTGGCACTCCGCGCACTCCACTTCCACCTCGTCGGACAGGCACACGAGTTGCCGGGTTGGTGTCTGTGTCGAGCTAATAGTGCTGCGGCACATTGGACACGCCGTCAGGCCGGCCACGCACGGTTGGCAGAAAACGTGGCGGCAAGGCAACACCTCCACCGGGTGCTTCCATGTGTCCAGACAGATGGCGCACTCCAGTTGTCTATTCATGGTGATCGCCACGCACTTGTCGTCCATTGCAAAGCAAACGGCAGTGGTTTGGTCCGGCTCAAAAATGGGAAGCACACGATGGAGAGGCGTGCTGACTGTGAAGAGAAGACCTGGGTAACAGAAGAAAAAAAGGACTGAAGAAAAAGCAACTGGTGTTGTTGTTGTTGTGTCGTTGCGTTGCAATGGCGGCAGTGGCCAGTGCCGAGGAATAGAGGTCATGAGGATGAAGGGCGGAAACAAGGTGTGTGTGTGTGTGTGTGTGTGTGTGTGTGTGTGTGTGTGTTGTTGTATGGCTTGGGTCACCGATAAAAAGTACTCTCCAAAACAGTGAGGTTCGAAGGCGCGCAAGATATTGTGATCAGGCACAAACTGGCGGACAGCAGTTTTGAGTCCCACAATTGAACAGGTTTGGGTCTCCGAGTCTCCGCAAGCGACAAGCAAAAAAAAAAACTGGTAGTTTTACTCCTTTAGTTCCTTCTGCGGTGAACTTGATTGCTGTTCAGCCGCCTCTTAGACTGCGTTGGTGTCGGCACGGAGAGACAAAGAGTTGTTTTTGTTGTTTTGGCGTTGTTATTGTTTGCTTGTTTTGCGCGTTTGCTTGTTTACTTGAAGAACAGTCGTGCGCGCGCCATTTCTCATTGGCCGGCACTTGTTCTTCCGCTCTCATTGTTTTCTGTCTAAAATGATCATTTTTCGTTCTTTAGTCTACAAGTCGTCCTCGTCCCTGGCGCCTTCTGCGGCGGCGTCCTGTCCGAGCCCCAAAGACTGGACAAGCATTTCGCGCAGCTTCATGAGAGACATTCCCTCGGTGCGGCCTGCACGAAGAAGCGTGAAAGCGACGTTCAGGTAAGGCTCCACGGCACTCGCGATGGTGTCCATTTCGAAGCCGAGGCCGTGCTGTGAAATGTGCGACACAAAGTTGTCCTTTGCCACATCAACAGTCAGCGTAGCATCCTTCGGCAGAGTGAAATTCAGATCGACGCTCTTCAGGTACAAGGACTCCAGCTCCGAAGAGGGAGTGGAGTGGGAGGGTGGGAAACTGAGGCGAAGCTCCGCGCAGTCGTCCTCGGCGGAGATGACGAGGTCGGTGTCGCCGGACGCATCACGGCGACCTTCCGTGTGGACACCGCTTGTGGCAACACGGGCTGGTAAGAAGATCGCGCTCAAAATCTCCGTCGTCTGAGTCGCCGAAAGTTGTTCGGGCTTGGGAGTGCGCGCTTTGATCGTGTCGGCCTCGGCCGGCTTCGGCAGATGCCACTCGCCAACGGCCTCGCGGATCTGCGGGCACAGGTCTTGCTCGAAGTTCGACAGGAGGTTCATGCCAGCGACAGAGACGTCAAGGAGCATGGTGGCGTTGCAAGTGGCGACATCGTAGTGTGGCGGTTGGCACTTGGCTGACGACGACTGGCAACGCTTCTGAATGATGACGTCGGCGCCGAAGCTCATGGAGGCGACAAACTTCGCCGGTGCGGCGGCTTCCGACATACTTCCCTCTGCTGAGAGCGTCAGTCGCGTGGGGCTGGCGACGTGCACGGTCAGCGACGAGTCATCGGAAAGGACACGCACCTCTGCCCCCGAGTCACTGGAGAGTGCCACGGACCGGGCGGAGATCGACGCGGAACCGAAGGGGACCTTCATTTGATCTGACTGCAGAATCAGTGATTCGAACGGCTGCAGGACGAGCAGCAGGCTCATGATCAGCGACAGGCACCGCATAGTGGGGAGACAATTGCGTAGAGAATGGGTTTTCTTTTTTTGAGGATGTGGGCTGTTGTTTTTCTGTGAGAGAAGAAGACGATAGAAAGACTGGATGAAAGACAAGACCGGGATAGCAACAAGGGGGAGAACAAACGCGAGGAGCTGGGAGAGAGAAAGTGGGAAGAGAGGGGCCTTAGTGGGGCAGTTTTGCAAAGATAAGAGAGCAAGGAGGAACGACTGTCAGGCGATGTAGTCAGTGGCTGTTGCTCTTATTTGGCAGTATATTAGACGGGAAAACGATACTGGCTCACAATAACAAGACACATGAGAGCGGGGAGAGCATTGATCATGTGGTGAGACTGTCGATAGCGCGGTATCTGTGCTTCTTTCATTTGCGGGCCTCCTCTCCGTCACGGTGATTGGTGAGAGTGGCAGAATCTAAATCGCATAGCACGTTCTCTCATGCTTGCTCTTCAGCGCTCGGCGCTGGTGGCACAATCTGTCAGTCGCACCGCGTTGGGATCGTGCGTGTCATCAGGGCTATTGAGCTGGCGACACCTAGAACGTACGCGGCGCAGATCCACTTCTTCCACCGGCGCTCTGCCTCGTTGGTGCTTCGCTCAAGAAATGAGAACCGCGGCGCGCCAATGGCGTTGCACGTGACGTGGGCGGCAATCGTCGCCACCAGACTGTGGTCGCACACACACGTGTAGTACAGGCCGCTGAGGACGCCGAAGGCGGATGTCACAACGGAGAGAACACCAACACGAGCAAATGCAGTGTGCCACGCTCGCGCTGTCAGCGTCGGTTCGGATAACTCTTGCTCGCCGCTCTCCTTGGCGCTCTCTTGGTCCTGTGCGAGGTCGCGGTAGGCGTTGGCGGCGAATGAAAACACATGATGCACGTGTGCCAGCGAAAATAAGAGTGATGTCACAGCAATCTGCGCACCCAACGGCCTCGCAGCGACGACGTCGAAGAGAACGCCCCGGAAAAAGAGTTCCTCGCCGATTGGGCAAATTATCAGGTCCCTTGCGAAGCGAAGAGGCTCCTCTCGCCAGTACACACGCAGAGACGGAAGACACCCGCCCGCGTACTGCTCGACCAGCACGCCTGCGAACAGAAGCAGTGTGATGACGACGGACTTGCAGCCGAGGCGCACCTCGTGTTGCACAGATGAGGTCGTCAGCAACGCCGCATACGCACCTGACTTGACAGCCGCCCGCAACAGGTAGCCTGCACTGGCCACTGAGACCACAGCGAAAGAGATGACACGGCGGCGAATCGTAGTCGTGCTGTTACGATCCACGTAGATTGATGGATTAAGAGCGGCCTCCTTCAGATCGCTCACAGTTGTCTTGACAAAAAGACGCTCGCGACGCCAAATGTAGAAGCTGCCGATAAAGCAACCACACAGCGCAAGGCCCTTGACAATATCCATGGCAAACTCTCCTTCGCGCTCGGAAAATCGTGGGGTGAAGAGAGAAGATGGAAGACGGAAGGCGGAGGCGGGGAAGAAAGAAAAGAAGGGAGATGTGCGAAACGCGACGAGAGTGAACAGACTCACACTGCAGTGCCAGAATGAGAGGGGAAATGTGTATGTGACACAGAGGGCCAGTGAAGTGTCCGCGGTCCGAGAAATGAACGATCTGGGAGAAAGAAAAAAAAAGAAGCATGTCGCGTGCTGTGCTGCGTGCCTGCAGTGGTGGTACGAGTATTGGTACCACACACGTTGTTGTTGTCTTGTGCGTTTGTTTGTTTCATCCTCTGATGTGCATGAGCGTATTACAATAAAGAAAAAAAAAACAAACTTCCCTTAGCGCAAGTGCTACTATCATCACTTCTGTTATTGCTCTCGCTTGAGTGCGCGTGTTTGCCCATGTGAAACACGACATGAACTGGCGTGCTTGTATGCAAGCTTGTCGGAACCAGCGCGAGTGCCTGGACAAACAAAGAAGGACCATCAAACACTTTGAAAAAAAAAACCTTCAATCTGGCCACACACACACACACACACACACACACACACACACGCCTATCAATCTCGCACGATGGAGAGATGCGCCTTCTTCTTCCTCCTCCTCTTCCGTGCGTTAGATGGTCATGACAATAGCCCCGGCGTACGAATGCTTGACGATACGAGATTCAACACCCCAGCGATTTGTGATCCACACGATCAGCAGGCGCAGGCCGTCGTCGGTGTTGCGTGTGAGCGGTGCGCCACGCGCAAGATGCATGTCAGCTTCGCCAAAGTCGTCGGTGTAAATAGAGGGGTACTCACCGACACGAGTCGCCACTGTGTCGACAAAGATGAAAGAGGTCCCGCGCACGACGAGGAACAGTCCGAGGCCGCCGCAGCACGACTGTGCGTGCGTGTACAATTCCGGCGAGGACTCGGTGGGCTGCAGGCAAAAATACCGGTGGCACAGGCAGCACAGAACAGGTCGCCTGCTCGCCTTGCCGCACTCGCTGCACACGCCCGTCTTTGCAAAGTCGGTGAGAATCTGCGTGTAGTGGTCCTCCTGGTGCAGCACGGCTGTCAGAAGATGCTTCGCCCACTGGCCTGGCGATTCGTATGGTGTGTCCGACATGGTGAGCTGGGGGACGGTGAAGTGAAGTGGTGCAGTAGTCTGTGTTCCCACCGTCGGGTCCTGGCGCAAGAGACGCAGCACGTCGGCGCGCGTGGATGGCAACTCGGCCGCCGCCGCGGGGTCCACCTTGTGCCGCAGAAGGTACGACAAGTGCCGCAGCAACGTGTCCTCACGTGCCTCGGCCGTCTCCAGAGCCACATGCATAACAACGTCACTGAGATTGTCCTCCTCTGCCCGGAGCACCAAGTGCGCGGGCTCCTCAACAAGGAGCAGCTTCAGGTAGCTCATGCACAGCAACTCGCGCAGCACGCTCACAAGTTGCGCGTGTTGTGGCAGCGATGCTGGCTCAGCCGTAGCCACCAAATCGGTCGCACCCAGCCACGCCTCCACCGTGTGGTGCACTGTCTCGCTTGACTGCGTGACGGCGATGGTGTAGCGCTGAATGAGCTGCGCGGCGTGCCGAGGGGTGCGCAAGCACTCCAGCACAAGAAGGCACATGCCCTCGCCGGACTCGTGGAACCGCTGATGGACCGCACCGTAGCTCGCCTCCAGACGCGTCGTGTGGATCGATGTGAGCAGGGCCAGAATGGATATCATGTCCTTGCGCGTGGGGCACTGGCCGATGCCACTCAGCTCCACTGCCAGGCGGAGTGCCACAACCACACACCGGATCGTCTCCGCGAGCTCCCACGCACTCGGATCCGCGGACTGCAAGGGGTCCTCCTGAAGCACCAGCGGGGCGGCGCTTTCGGATGTGTTGAGGCCAATATTCGCCGCTGCCACAGCGCCAACGAGCACGTCGCACCTCGTCACGAGCTGCGCGTAGAAGGGGGAATGCGGGTTGACGCTGCAGCGCCGCAGCTCTTCAAACAGGGTTTCGCCGGGCAGGTTGGAGGGATTGACAGAAGGCGGCAGGAGTGGGGAAGTGGGACTGCTGCCACGGCTGCTCTCGCGGGCAACCGGTTGAGCGGGTGCGGTAAGCGTCAACACCCCCATGCCGGTAGCGGCAGCCGTGGCTTGGGATGTCATGTAAGGACTCGGACTCGTGCTGGTGTTCGTTGCCGACGACGACAAGGTCGGGCACACGCACACGGTGTTGCAAATCATCATGCACATCGGGCACAGAAACTCTGAAGGCCCGAGGTAGTAGCGACCCTCGAAGAAGGTGCCGTCGGACCACTGTCTGGCCAATCGCGAGTACACCTTCTCAATGCATGTCATGTGCGCCGCGTGGCCGCACGTGTGGAAGTGGCCGTGGGTAGTGCGTCCATTCAACAGCACCCCCGGCGAGTCCCGGCGCAGGTGATACAGAGAGCCAGAGGCGGACGTGTGAGCGAGCATCATGAGCGGTTCCTCGCCCGCCAGGCGACACACGCAGCACTCCAGCGTCGCCAAGTCCATGAGCAGCTTCGTGTGCAAGTACCCGGACTCGTGCGGTCGCAGTGGCCGGAGTACCTGTGTGGCCTCCTCCGCACCCATTGTCGACGCCGAGGCGCTGGTCGCGGTCGTCTTGGCGCAGCGCATCCGCATGCGCTGCAGGAGCTTCGATTGTCGCTCCTTCAGGCGCTTCTGTCGGCGGCTCGCCTCCTCGCGGCGCCGGCGCTCCTCCTCAGCGGCCTCATCATTCTCACCCTGTGGACAGAACTGCGCGAGGCCCGTGGCAACGAGAACGTGGTCGATCATTCTTGCGACGCTAAAGCGATCCCCGTCAGAGCTAGACATGTACCGTTCGCGCAACTCGTGGAGAACCTCGGCCGTCGTCAGGGGTGTCACGCTGTCGGATGCTTCGAACAAGGTCAGACCACTCTGAGGCATTTGCAAGGCAGACACAGGAATCTGCAATTTGTGTCGCAGACCTGTCTCGCCGGCGAGGGACGGCAGAGGAAGGTACAGGTTGCGACTCGTGACCTCAAAGGAGCCTTTTTGTTGCACCGTTCTGAGGAGGTGCTCGTCGACAGCAGGCCAGTTGATCGGCGGCGCCGTGGGGCACGTGGAAGACGGGGAAGTTGTCGCACACCCGTCCTGCTGTGGGGCATCGCGTGCGTGCTCGTGCATCAAGGCAGCCGAGAGCTCCTCGCAGTCTTGGACGCACAAATGGAGAGCCGTGACGGCGTGAACGACAAGCGGCTCGCTGACACGTGCCGCGTCAGGCTCGCCACGTAGGTGGCGCTTCGCATTCTCGTTGAACAGGTGCAGTACAAAAAAGCACGGCAGCAAGAGCGCGTCCGTGTGCAGCAGGGCCCGCGTGGGGGGCAGCAGCGCCGCGTACTGGCGAGCCGAGCGCAGCGTCGTGGGAGGCACTTGTACGATCCTGGCAGCCGCGGTATCATCCAGCGGCTCAGCGGTTGGCGCAGCACCCAAGAGGCCGTTGTCGTCTTGTGTCGCGCGCAGGTACTCCAGCGTCTCGATGGACCGGTATTGCTCGTACAAGGCCGGCATGGTGTCATCTGTCACCATGGGATAGTAAAGGTCGACATGCTGTCTCCACACGGCAGTGCTCTTGAGGCGGAACTGAAGTCCAGACTTGGTGTGCTCACCGACAGCGAGCGCCTCTAGGGTCTCCCGAATCATATTCTCCACCTTGCCGCCGCTCTGAGGTGCCCCATGGATGGACTCACCTTGGAACTCACCAGGAATGCGATTGCTGACGTACTGTAGCACGCGTGAATGAGGCATGCGAGACCCACTCAAGAGGTTGGCGACAGTGTGATCGATAGTGGGCTGAGAAAACTCTGGTGTATTGCAGTTTTTGCAAGTGTCTTGCACAATGGTCAGGATCAGGCGAAGGTACCGCGCGTAGCCCGCGATGGTGCAGCGCGCATCCTCATCGCCGTCGTCGTCACGCGTCGAGCTTGAGTCGGTCAGCATCGGGTACGTGAAACGCTGCAAAATGCGGAGTGTAAAGTCCTCAGCAGGGAAGCAAGCGGTCAGCACCTGGAGGAAGAAAATGTCACCCTCAAGAAAGCACTTGGTCCCGGAAAGCAGGTACGTTTGGGTGTTGACGGCGACATTGTGGTCGTTGCGGCGCCACAGTCCTTGTTCGACTTGGGAGATGAGGACAATGGGCATCACCAATGCATCCAGAAGGCCGCCTAGAGTCTCGTTCGTTGCGTCGCTATGCTGGCAAAGTGGAGACAGGAGGTCCAGCAGCGTCTTGGCTCCCGCTGGTGAATCCAGGCGAGACGATGCAGTAGCAGCCAGTGGTGGCGGCGGCGGTGTTGCCCCGTGGAGGCGGACCGCGCTGGCGACATCGGTGGAATAATGGTCGCTGTGCGACCACCAGTATCCATTTCGTCGTCCCAGCTCCATCATCCACGCGCGCAGCACAAACGAAGTCAATGTGATCACGGTGTTCGATGTGCTCACTGCGTGCTGAGCCTTGAGTAGTTCGTATTCGTACACTGGAGACATCGTGTGTGCGTCCTTGGGATGCAGGACAATTGTTGTGTTTGCCTTGCAGAACTGAGCCCGCTGAACGCGGAAGAAGATACTCAAATGGTCCTGAAGCTCGTGCAGCAGGCGTGCGGCAAACGTAAATCCAGGATCTGGCGTGTCAGCATCCATGTCGTCCCACGTGAGTGCCGCTTGGTCGCTCTCAATACGGCAGTGAGAAAGTATCTTGCTGTACTGTTCGGAGAGGCGCGGATCGTCGAGTGCGACTGACGTTCTCAGCATGTCCACAACGGGGCGACGCAGCGCAAGAATGTCGCATGCAGCTTCGGAGTCGCCGTGGGAGTCTGTCAGTGCTGCCAGGATTTCCCGAATGTTCAGTTGGACGCGCCACAGCTCGCTCACAATGGCGCACCCCAGCCAGTGCGGAATGGAGACGACGTTGGTAGGGACGCGGGAGTCCGGGTCCTTGTAGATGTCCGAGTTGCACTGAATGACCAGCAGTAGGCTGCAAAAGGCCTTGAAGCAGGTGCGAGAAAGTACAGTGGCGAGGGCCGCCGCGTGGGAGCAGCCAACACACATGGAGAAGAACGTCAGCGAAAAGGTTGACAATTGCACACTGCGCACAAGGGGCACCATCCAGTCGCCACCCGGAATAGAAGCAAAGTCGGGACGGTCCTCATCCACAAGTGTGGTGAGCAAGTACAGTACAGAAGACATCATGCGATGTACAATCGTGTCGGTGAGCACCAGGGAGGAAACACCAAGAGGCCGCTCCATGAGCGAGCTCACCGCCACGCTGTTGAGCACTTGGACGCACAGGTTGCCCAGCTCGTCGCTGTTGGACATTTTTTCCGCGTACTGGCACATGTGAATCGCATAGGGCAGTCTGAAGACGCTGTCGGGGAGACAGTTTGCCACGCACTTCATCACATCCTGGTAACAGGTGGAGCCGGGTAGCTCCGATTCTTCATCGTCGTCGTCGTTGTTCACACAGAGGTCGAAGAGGAAAAGAATCTCTAAGCAAGTGAGATCCTCCTTGTCCGAGCAGAAGCCAGTCTTCTCCAGCTCCTGAAAGGGGTAGTTGATAGTGTGCGCTTTGCCGATCCAGGCGTTGGTGAGCAGGCGGCGGCTCCCGTCGCCGCACGCGCTGGCCGCGTTGAGCTGCTCGGAGGCGAGAGTGAGCCAGGTCGTCATCCACGCACGCTCGCCGATGGTGGGGCCACCGATGTTCATCTCAGGTGTTGTCCACGGCGCCTTTCGGAAAGTCAGCCCGATCTGCAGGACAATAGAGGCGAGATGTATGAGGCCTCTGATTGTTTCGGCAACCCAACCGCGGTGTGCTTCAGGCAGGGAGTCAACCGGGTTCTGCGGCGTGGCGTGCGCGCCGTGGTGGGTGCAGAAGGACTCGGGCTTCCACATGTGTGGATTGCCACAATCGCACATGCCCCCGCTTGTTGTGGATGTCAAGCGGTAGTTGTGAAAACGGCACGGCGACGTTCGAAAGCACGTCATGCACATCACACAAGTGGTGTCCGCCGTGCATTCCAGGCAGTGAACACCAGTCTCGTTCTCTGCAAAGTAATAGCCGCACACGGCAGACACATCAAACTTACTCAGGATGTCGAGCATGGAGGCATCTGCCATGTCATCGCCACTCTCTGTTAGAGTTGTGGAGTTATCCGTGTGATCAGGAGCGCGAATGCCTGCACACATGGCTTCCAGCCAGAGAGCCACGGGAGCGCAGGTTGGGGTCAGAGCAGCCCAACACGCCATCTCTTCCAAGGAGCTAAGCTGCGTCATGCCGTGGTCGACAATCGCACGAAGTCGCTCCGGGTTGCGTCGCAGTGCACGCACAAGCTCTGCCGTTGGGGCATAGTGGCTCACAGCTTCGACGGGGCCATTCAGCAGCTCGTCAACGGTGAGCTCGGTGTCTGGCCTCCACGTCTCCGCGACACGGTCGCATCGGAGGGCGTGGTCACGCTGACGCTGGTGGAGGGTTTCAAGCGAGTCCTGGGAGAGTGCGGCAAGCTTAGTGGAGCTGCAACCCAGTTTGTGAGCCAAGTCTTCGCAGAGTGCCCGAGTGCGTTCATCAGGCCCCTCATCATCATCACCATCGCCGTCGCCGGCCAAACGGCGCGGGAGCCACCGACTAAGAAAGCGTCGAGCACGCTCAAAAATTTCACGCATACAGAGCTACTTGGCTGCGCGCGTGTGGTCTGTGTGTGATCTGCGTTTGGGGTGGGGAGGAAGGGAAATACTGCTAATATCAATGGATACGTAAGAAAACGGTGGAGAAAAGAAAGAAAAAGTGTGTTCAATGCGAAAACAACACGGATAGCAACGCTGGATTGGGAATTGTTTGAGAGAGTGGGGGCAGGTTTGGGGATGGGGGCGGGTTGGGGGGGGTGGGGGCTTGTGTTTGTTTGGGGCCGTGGTGTGTCGGGGTTCTCTCCGCCCTCGCCCGCTGGGGAGGGCGGGGTAGGGGCCCGGTCTCCGTTGCAGGCAGCCCGCCGGCCCTCCCGCCCGGCCCACCGCCCCCGACCCAACACCCCCAACCCCAAACACCCCGAAGACCGACACCCCCCGCCACCCACCCGCCAAAAACAAACAGAAAGATGCCACCACGAAAGTCGCAAACCGAAAGCCCAGAGTTGGTAACCGTTCAAAAGTCGTTGGCAAAGGAAGTGAACCGGTGCAGAGAGCTACAACAGACACTCCTTCTGGCGGAAAAGCGAATTGACGCGCAGCAGAAGGAAATTGCCGTTCTGCGGCACGACCTGGTCTCCAAGCGGTCGATTACGGGGCCTACAGAATTACCTTCGCGTTCAGCATTGCCCTCCCCTCCTGATGAGAAGGGTGCCGAGATGGTGTCTCTACGTCGCGAAAACGACGAGCTAAAGAAAATTGTTCGAAAGCAAATGCAACTCATTGACGCACTGAAGCGCCAGAAAATACTGTCAGAGTCGACAACAATTTTAACGCTGACGGAACGGGAGTTTACGAAGGATCTGGAACTTGATCGGGCGTGAGCGCCGTCGCCGCCACTTTTACTCGGTGGTGACTTGCTCCTCCCAGTTGATGTAGCTGTTATATTTTTTGTTCCCTGCTGAAAGTGATGCGACCGCAATCTGAAAAAAAAAAACGTACATATGCGCGCGCACACACACACACGTATATATATACATAAATATATATATATTTAGATATGTACATATATATAGGCGCAAATGGAGATTTTCATTTTACTGTAGTACAAGTCCA
Source organism: Wallacemonas sp. Wsd (assembly GCA_030849645.1). Classification (NCBI taxonomy): domain Eukaryota; phylum Euglenozoa; class Kinetoplastea; order Trypanosomatida; family Trypanosomatidae; genus Wallacemonas; species Wallacemonas sp. Wsd. The sequence continues at coordinate 25,503 of JASANQ010001139.1, read as the reverse complement.
TTGCAGCTGCGCGCCATTCGGCGAGGAGGCTCATAGCCCCCTTCACTCTATTGCGTGCTCATTTTGGCCCTCGGCGATTATTGACTCCATCCGCCCCTTCAACGTTCCCACTCTGCCATCCGTCAACTCGTGTCTGCCTACTCCACGCTGACTCCTTCGTAAACATTTAAAAAAAATGTGATACCTTCACACACACACGCACACAAATTTGCACATTGTTGCCAGTCCACGTTGTTTCTTGGCTCCCACACAAACCGACCGACTCTCCATACCAAGCACACCAGCAAACACGGCTTTCAACGCGCAACACGTGGAAAAGCAACACTAAAGCTGCCAAGGCACAAACCACTTCAGTGGTCCCCGTTTTTCTGTTTTTTTTTTGTAAGTTCTCTTCCTTGTAGCGTAGACAGACATGTCGTGTGTAACAGGTGATGAAACAGGTCTCGTGAAGGTCTGGGATGTTTCGAAATCGAGCGGAGCCACACTCAAGTTTACCTACGGCAAGCAGGACCGTAAGCGCGGCGTGAGCAGCATGTGCTGGTTAAATGCGGAAACGACGTCACTGGCCTTCTCGACGCAGGACGGGAAGGTGACGCTCCTCGATATTGAGGAAAAGATGATGGTGACGTCGCGGAACATTGGCTACGTGGCAGCCCTCCCGAACGCCATGTCGTTTGTGAAAGAGCGCTTGTGCCTCGTTGACAAACTGGGCAACATTGTCCTGACGGATGATCGTTTTCAAAATGTGCAAGTGGCCAACGGCAACGCCCCAGTTGATGCTGTCCACATTCACCGCACATTTGGAATGATTGCCATGGGCGGCAAAGAAAATGACCTGTGTGTGTACGACGTGGCCTCCGAAGATGTGTCGGTCCCGGTGTTCACCGCGCGGAACGTGCGGGACCACGTGCTTGACGTGCCGTACCCAATCTACGTCACCGGCGTCAGCATTGTCAACCCCTTCGTGTTTTGCACATCGACCGCGTACCACCAGGTCCGATTCTACGACCGGAGAGCCAGCGACCGCCCAGTGCAGGAATTCGAAATCAGCCGTGAAATTGAGCGTCGCCCGACGACGATGCTGCAGTGGAACCAGAATAAGTTTCTGATCGGTGAGGCTAGTGGTGACGTGCACCTCTATGACACGAGGCGTGGCTTCACGTCTCGGGCGAAGCTGCGTGGTGGTGTCGGAAGCGTCCGCTGCATGGCCAAACACCCAAGCGGTCACCAAATTCTCGGTGTCGCTGGACTGGATCGCAAGGCGCGGCTGTACCACGTCCCAACCGGCAAGCTGCTTATGTCTATCTACGTGAAGCAGCGCGCGAATTGCGTGCTCTTTGACAAGGGTGTCCCCCTGTCTGACGATGTTGCCTCGTACAGCGGTGTGGTGAACATGAAGCTGCCTGAGAAGGCCAATAAGCTAGGAGACGAGCTGTGGGATAACATGGATCCGATTGTTGATGCCCTCGACGACGCGCCAAAAACATCAGCAGCAGAAATTGAGAGCGCGAGCGAGGTGAAGCCAGCCGCTCCAGCTAAAAAGTCTCTAGTGCCGCAAAAGCGTAAGCGGGACAGCTAATGGTGTGTCGAGAGCGGTTCTCATATGAAAAAGAGGGGAGAGAAAAAAAAGCCAATAAGAGCATCAGCATTGACTTTTTGGAATCTCCACGAGTGCGTGAGCAAACAAGGTGTGCTCCATTCTCATGCGGCGCACTACTGCGTGGCAGTTGTTCTTTCTGGGCTTGCGATCTACCGCCGGGCTGCTCTCGGTTCTTCTTGCTTTTTTTTTCTTTCTCCTCACACGTTATATTTCCCTGCGTCTTTCCACTACACCTTTTTCTTGTTTTTCTCCACTCAATTTGCTTTTAATGTCGATTAAATGAACCACTAACTGAACTAAAACATATGTTAAATTAACCTCAAAAAATTTCGCTGCTTGGGCACAAGGGCGGTACTGCCATTTGTGAAAACCCACGACCACTTCTCACAGGAGCTCAGCACACTGAATCTGCGAGAATGATTTCTAGCATGCCCCCACTCAATCGATGTGTTGATGGTACTACCTGTGGCTTACGGCGCATCCTCCTCTCACGTGCACTTTGGTCCCCGATCTCGCTTACTCGGGAGGCCGCGGCCCACACCTGCTTGTGCCAAAAACGGAATACGCCGTGCGCCTGTCTTCGTGGTGCTTCCAGTCACACACACACACACACACACACACACACACACACACACACATTCTCTCATATATTCTCTTCCATCCGCGCTTCTCACATTTTAATTTCAAAATTCATCGACCCAATCTGCATCGTGTGTCGTGTTCCACATTGATTGTTGCCTCTTTTTTTCTCTTCTGCCGCCGCTCACCTACTCGCAATATTCCACGTAGTAGTGCTTCACTCCTCACTCTGTCGAGCAACCACCCCCAAAAATTCTAGTACGTAGTCGTTAGTCAAAATGGCCTCCTGCCGCACTGGCCGTCTCCCCATGCCGGATGATCCGCTGTTCAACCCGGTGCACATGCAGGGTCTCCGCCACAGCAGCCGCATGGCTTGCCTGGGCATGCTGGCGGTGATCTGGATCATGTACGAGAAGCTCCGTCACTCCCACCACTACATCACCTACAAGGGCCCCGAGAATCCCTTTGCCCGTATCCGTCACCGTCGCTTCCCCGGTGGTGCGTTCGCGTTCGGTTGGGGTAACAACGGCCTGAACCGTGACTGCGGTATCAAAGAGTTCGAGTGCTGGGCTGGTTACGTTGGTAAGGAGTACACGTACTAAGCTTTACACAGCAAACCAAAAGAAAGAAAGAAAAAAGAGCATTCATCAAAATCGGAAGCATCGCAGTATGTTTTGCGGGGCACCAAATGGAAATGCAGGAACAATGAGTACAACGATAGCAATTCCATGTGCCACCTCACTACGTCTGACTGCCAAATAGTAGACAGAAGTCCATTCCCGTAGCTCACTCGAGTTTTCCATGTTCATTTTGTAGTTCAGTTGTCTTTATTTCAGACCGAAAAAATACACATACATACAATAGAACGGAGGGGGGAAGAAGAAGAAAAGTGCACCTCATGCACTTATCGAGGTCCACACGCTCGCAAATTACTTGTCACCGGAGCCTATAATGACTCTCGTCGTCCTCCTCGTTTTTTTTTTTTTCATGGTTGCGTCTCTTCGCATACACCTCGCATACTGACGGCTGCAGTGAGTCTAGACAGCCACCACCCTTCGATCCTTGGCGGTACCCCCTGTGTCGGTCTTGACCTTGCTCGAGGTACTGTGCTTTCCTTGCAAATACATCATCACTTCACTCATATTCTCTGCCGACCCTACCGGTTCTCCGTCTTTTCTCAACACTTTTCCTCCACTCTAACTTTGCTCCGTATGCCCGTGTTGACGATAACTGCGCATACACACGTGTCGAAAGCACCGACTCGCCCTAGAAGTCACACACAGTGTTAGACACTTGTTAATATCAACAACAACAAAAAGTTACCTCCAGAACCTACGAAAAATGGCCTCCTGCCGCACTGGCCGTCTCCCCATGCCGGATGATCCGCTGTTCAACCCGGTGCACATGCAGGGTCTCCGCCACAGCAGCCGCATGGCTTGCCTGGGCATGCTGGCGGTGATCTGGATCATGTACGAGAAGCTCCGTCACTCCCACCACTACATCACCTACAAGGGCCCCGAGAATCCCTTTGCCCGTATCCGTCACCGTCGCTTCCCCGGTGGTGCGTTCGCGTTCGGTTGGGGTAACAACGGCCTGAACCGTGACTGCGGTATCAAAGAGTTCGAGTGCTGGGCTGGTTACGTTGGTAAGGAGTACACGTACTGAGTACGACATTTCCTGGACTGTAGTCATTAGTGGATAGTTTTTATTTTCCTACCTTCTTTCTTTGTGCATTTTTTTCCCGTTTCAAACCTGTTTGAACTCGTAGGAAAAGTTTCGTAGTTCAAGACCTCATCAAAAAAAAAAAAAGCAGCAAACCCAGGTCTCGTTGAAGACACAACGGTGAATCACATACCGCCGCACACAGATGCACACACACACACACACACACACACACACACACACACACGTGCATGCCCATTTTGTGTGCCATCAAGTGACGTGAACACCTTCATGAATCTGCGCGACCCCACTTCCTCTTGTTCACTTTGAGGACTCGCCCAGTTCGACTAGGAGATCTGAAATGGTCACCAATATACCAAATGCGTTGTGCAAATGTCGACACTATTGGCGTCCTTCACCCTCTATCGTTGACGAAGATCACCGTAGACCGCGTTCCGAAGTCTACCGTTGTTGACGAAAACAGCACCATGACTGCTGTCGTTGCCGATACTAGACTTGCCCGAAACACGCGAGCGTAGCCGTCTACCCTCATTTAAAACTGCCCATCGTTATTCTCACTCTTTCTCCTTCTCATCAACCCTTCCCCCTTTTACCTTTTCGGTCTCTATCCACTCCTATCAGCTAGACATTCTAACCTCGGCGTTGCGCGCGATCCTCATTCCTGGCTGAAGCATCATATTTTGCCCACCTCCACACGCACAGCAAGGAAGAAAGAGCGGACACCACCGGCTTCTCATTAGAGATAGATTGTGACGCCCACAGGACTCCGCGAATGGAGAGCAACACCGACTTTGCGTCTCGCCGAGAGTCAGGTCCGTCCACTCAACATATGAGCACAGCTGACGTTCAGCAGCTCATGGCCCGATACAAGCGAGGCGTTGCCATGACAGACTGGATGCACTCCGGACCAACTAGATATTTCGAGGAAAAATCTCCAGAGCAGTGAGCGGGAGATTCACTCGACCATCTGCGCAATTTTTTTTTTCTTCACCCATTCACTCCCTTTCTCCATCTACAGCACAAAGCAAGGACAACACTCAAAAATCAAGTGGAACAAGAAATCAAGGCGATGCAAGGTGACCTCATCGACTGTCTCACGCGCTTGCGGCTGGCCAGATTACCCACCATGTGTGCACGATTCATCTCGGAAGATGTCGTTCCACTGTCCCACAGTTCCCTTCTCTCTCTCCCCCCTCCCTCCACTCGACCGCGAAAAACGAAACCGACCAAAAACTGCCACTTTTCTCTTCCTCTATCTCTTTATATCGGACACGCGTTGTGAAGCTGTTCAAACTGTTCTTTTTGCATCACTTGTTGTTGTTGCTGTTGTTTACAGTAGATCTTTTTTTTTTGTCTCTACTTTACTTCCTCTGCGCATGGAGACAGAAACGGCAGCAGATGAGGGTGGGTTTGAGTACCCGCCGTCTGCTTTGGATCTTCGGGACATTGGTCAACTCCCAGATGAGGAGCAACAGCAGCTCATTGGAAAACTGATTGAAGATGCGGTCTACTGCGATGCGTGGGACCTCTACTTTGCGTACGCCAAACGCCATGGCATTCCACTTAATGAAGAGGTCGCCCTCGAGGCCGTACAGGCTGTGGGGCTCGACCCCTGCAGTGTGTCCATCTGGATGCAGGCAGTGGAATGCTGCGAGACTGTTGAGCGGAAACGCGAAGTGTATCAATTGGGGCTCACCGTGCCCCTTTTTGGTATCGAGTCTCTTTACCGAGAGTACTGTGAGTTCGAAGCCACCCAATCGGCGTCACCCACCATCCCGGAGGCTGACTGCTTGTACGTGTCGCTGATTTTGAAGGAGGAGTCGTGGCCAGACCGGTTTGCGGATGTCGACAGCGACGCCGCGTGGTGTGGTGTTCGCCAGGCGTGGATGGAGCTGCTGCGGATCATGGAGGACGGTCTGTTGGATGAAAAGATCAACGCGGACTTGCAGAAGCGGCGAATGGATTTGGCCTGTCGCCAAATGTGCGTGCAGCTTGTGGACGACGAGCAGTGCTGGTACACATACGCGATGTTTCTCATTAAGCACCAGGAGGACATGGATGCCGCGTTGGAAGCCGTCAATCGTGGCATCACCATGTGTGGCGCTGACTCCTTTGCACTGTCCAGCCTGTGGAGTAGCCTCGACCACAGTGCCGACTTGGACAGTGCTGTCGAGGACACGGCGTTGAGGTGTCTTTTGCAGCAGCGCATCGGGGCTGAGCGGATTGCGAACGGCGACGCATCCAAGGCGCAAATTAAGCAACTGAGGGCACTCGGAAAGACTGCCGCGAGCGAGGGCCTGAGCGACTGGAAAGTGTTCACTCAGTGGGCACAGGCAGAGAACTCTGTGCTCAAGGACGACAAGATGGCAGCCAAGGTGTTCGAGAACTGCATGGTCTGCTGCTCATCGTCCCCCAAGGACCTCGTTCTGCTTGGCAACACAGCCATCCAATTCCACCTGCTGCACCACCACGAGCGTGAGGCACTGGGATTCGCCGAGCGCCAGGTGGAGCAGGTGGCGGACTCGAAGCATACGGGTCAGCAGATGGCCGCATGGAACCTGCTGGTCCACACCGAGCACGCCCTCGGCTCGGCCTTTTCCAAGGCGGACGCGAGAAGAGAGGAGAAGTTTCCGCGAAGCAAGACGGACCTCTTCATGGAAAAGTACTCTGTCGGAGCGTTTCTCCCTTGCGACAAAACCACACACGACGAGCTTCGGCAGGCTGCAGATTTCGCCGCAGAGAAGGAGCATGAGGACCGCGTGCATTTCCACAACGTTATCCCCGCCGCGAACACAACGCTCACCCCCTTACCACTCCCACAACAAGAGTACGAGTGGCCAGACGAGACCAGCTGGGACGCATTTCAGCCAGTCACCAACACACACTGGGACCCCGCCACGGGCAACAGCGACGATGTGGTCGGCCCCAGAGAGAACCGCGGCAGGCTTGTCTACCGCATCCGAGTCGACGAGGCCACAGAGGCGCGGTTGCGCCGTGAGCAAAGCCTGCGTGCCGCGCGGCGTGACGCGGATGGGGCTCTTGAAAAGCCTGACACACCGATTGCCGTGCTTGTGCACCGTATGAAGAAGATGCGCCTGAATGACGGTCAGAACACACGGCTGCGAGGTGTGTCCGTTAGCTGGCTGCTTCGGTTCATCACTTCCACGGAGCTCAACCTCGAAGCGGTGCTGAAGCAGCGTGCGAACCAACGGCGAAAGACCGAATGACGCACCGTGGGACGCCACACACGAACAGCAGTGCCGTGTCTCAGTCAAAGCTGTTCGGTAAGTCAACCACAACAGCAGGCAGGCTTCGTGATTGTCTCCTTACTCACCGTCCGGTCACTGCGTGCACTTTCCATCTGGTCATGCAGATACAAGGAGAGAGCAGCCGCCGTCTAAACAAGCAAACAAACAACGGAAGAAGTTCAAGAAACGCCGCATGATAACGGTATGCACGAACCAAAACAGCAACGACAACATATACACGGATTGCATGATTTCTGCACTCGCGCTAAACTGCGCACCAGGTTTCCCGCAACCCTGAGAAATGGTCTGTGACTGCCATTTTCTTGCTCAAGCCCAGACCTACGCATGAGCTCTTTTTTCTTTCCTTTCCTTCATCATCGACAACACGTCACTTCTTTCTCACTAGTGGCGGCGCCTCCGCTTCGCTCGTATGTTTCACCACCGCATCACATGACTTGACCCTACATCTCTTTCCCTCTCCCCCCTCTCCCCCCTCACACCCTCACATGATCTCGTGCGTCTTTCCTTTCTCCTCGCTCAATTTTCAATATTTGTTTCCGGCTTCGATTGTGTACCCCCACAGCTCGCGTGCACAAGAATGGCGAACAGCGATGATAGTGAGGGCGAGGCCCTCCGTGTCCTCGGACGAGATCCGTTCGAAGGTATCACAACCACCACGCGAATGCGTCAGTTGTTGCAGACGCACCAGGGGCGTGACAAGCTGTTCAAGGTCACTCAGTACCTGCTGCGCATTCGGCTCTGGTGGAACTCCGTGGACTTCAACATCAACTACCTTCCTGGTGAGGAATTCTCGCGTATTGAAAAGAACCTCATGACCATCGTGAATAGTCGACGCCTCTTTCGTCTGGGGCGTTTTTTTGGTGAGTTTGTGCGAATGCGCGTGACACTCATCAAGGCGTCCGAGCTCGTGTACATTCCAATCAACGGTGGACAGTGGATTGCCCTGTTCATTCAGTGCCAAATGATTGCCGATCTCATTGCGCGCGCGCTGCTCTTTATCAAGTCGTTCTTTGAGGATGTGGCCTTCCTTGTCCAAAAAGGCTTCTTCCACAGCAACGTGGCAGGAAAACTCATCTCAACAGCCACCAAGTGCGGATTGCCCGTCCTTCTGATCGACTTGTGCCTGAATAGTCTTCGTCTTTATCAAGGCATCCTGGATGCCTCCGCGCCGTACAACGACGAGGAGATTGTCTTTTCAAAGGAGTCCTTCTCCCTGCTTTCCAAGTACGACCGCGTTGACAAGCTGCGACGCAAAATGGCCACCGCCAACGCACAGCCCGACGACAAGTTGGCCGTCAAGTCCACGCGCAGCACACCGGCGCCAGGGGCGATCCAGAGCAAGCCGGCTGACAAGCAGGACGACGTCATTCTGGTCGACTCATACGCCCGGCTGTTGTGGACGGACTTCGAGCTGCACTGGATCTGCGTGACAGAGTGCAAGCTGCTGCTCGACATCTTTGTCGCGACGTGCAACCTGAAGGGGTGGAAGGGCGTGCAGGGGCCCGTCAGCGTGGCTGGCCTGCTCTCCGGCCTCTGCTCAGTGTACCGTGTGTGGACATACGGACGATAGAGACCAACCGTCATGCACACGCACGCACGCACAGTGGCGGACGCGCCTGCTGCCAGGTGTCTCGTGGATCGCACAAGATCCCTCCCCCTCCCTGACCTGAATACTAAGTTCACCGGGGCCTATCAAAACACACGCATATTTATATATTTATCACACGAGGAAGTGAAGAAAAACGTGAATGGAGGCAAAGCATCGTTGTTGTTTTCGCTTTCGCTTGTCAACGATGCGTACGGGCTTTTGTTTTTGTTTCTGCGATTACTTGACTGTGTTCACACCTTACCGTCACTCCTCCACCGGCGCACAAGCACACACACACGTTGTTTACTTTTCTTCTCGCTCTCTCTCGGTACCCTCACTTGCTTTTGTGCGTCAACTCTCTCTTTTTTATGCGATCTTCATCATCGCAAAAACTCGTCAATTCAAAAAAGCAAGCATACACGATAGTGCATGACGCGTGACGTTCGCGAGAGAGAACGGAGCAGTTCTCTCAAAACGCGCACTAAACCGTGAGTTCGCACACACACTCACACTCTCCTCGGCTGTCATCTCCTCCGATGGCGCGTCACTTGTGATGCGACACGGACGTGAGAAGGAGGGACGGGGAGCTGCAACCGCTCGCTTCTTGCCAGCGGACGGCTGCATAACTTGTCTTGCCCAGCATGGGCAGGTGCTAGCCACGTCTACGCGTGATGTACGCGACGTTGACATTTTTCCTTCTCCCCACATGCCACGATTACCTCCTCACCCTTCCCTCCTGCTCTTCGCGATGTGGCTCATTTTTCATTGATCAAAGCGCTATCCGATATGACATTCTGGTCGTGGTTCGCGCTCGTTTGCCTTGTTGCTTTTATCGTTCAATGGTTCCGGTTTGCTGGGTCAAACGGTCCGGATATCCGGGGTGATGTGCTGCTCGTTTTTGCGCACCCCGATGATGAGGCGATGTTCTTCTCGCCGCTGCTGCAATACCTGCATGTCCGGAGCATACCGGTGCACTTCCTGTGCCTCTCAAACGGCAACTTTCAAGGACTCGGCGAGGTGCGCCAGGGCGAGTTGCTGGAGAGCGCGACCTACTTTGGCGTTCAGCGGCGCAACGTCAAGGTCATCAACGACCCTGCGCTGAGGGACGGCATGCAGGAGAAGTGGGGCGTGGAGGTTGTACAACGTCACGTGGCCGACTACATTGCGAGGTTTGGGCAGATTAGCACCATTGTCACATTCGACAAGTTTGGTGTTTCGATGCACCCGAACCACATTGCTGTTCACGACGGCGTGCTGAGGGTCAAGCAAGGCATGCCGCCTGGGCTCATCTTCCTCGAGCTCATCTCTCGCAGCTTGGTGTCCAAGTACGCCGGGCCTTTCTCACTCCTCTACTACCTGGTGACCGCGCACAAGCAGCGCAACCTGCGCCGCAACTGCACCGTTGTCATTCCTCCCTTTTTCGCACACACAAGTTTCAGAGCCATGATGAAACACGCCTCACAGCTCGTCTGGTTTCGGTACCTCTTTGTGTTGTTCTCATCGTGCACGTACCTCAACGAACTGCAAGAGATGTGAACAACCGAAAGCGTGCCGCATCTGCGTGACCGTCATCAACAACAATGCCAAGACACCAATACGCGTCATGAGACGCACTGTGCAGTCAAAACACACACGCTCCCACATACCAGGAATGGACAACCACAAACAAACAAGCAAGCAAATACTATTAATAATAAATGTGCACTGCGGCGTTCACACCGTTTCGCAATCGACTCTTTTCGCACAAATGCGTGTGCGTGGTGTGTTCCTCCATGCCTTTACTCCCAAACCCTCGCATCAGTCGCTGTACGTGACAGTGCTAGAGAGGAGGAATTTTGGAGCGAAATAAGGAGACGTTCAACCGGAAAGTTACCACCCTTGACAACCACAGCATCCCGACTCCCGCCGTCGCCACGCCTTTTTTTTTTTTGCTCTTTTTGTTGTTGTCATTGCGACAGCACACACCAGCTCAAAATGCCCCCCAAGTGCAAGCCATTCACTCCACCCAGTGACTGGCGTAAGCTGTACCACGCGGTGGAGGAGTACCGTGGCCATTTGCGTGCCCCAGTCGACGACATTGGTTGCCATCAGCTCCACGACAAGACGGCACCGAAGGAGGCTCAGCGCTTCCAGACGCTTGTGGCGTTGATGCTGAGTGCCCAGACGAAGGATGAAGTGACGGCGGCTGCCATGCGCACACTCTTGGCGCACGGTCTCACGCCTGCATCGGTGTCCGACATGACGCTGAACCAGTTAAACGGACAAATCGCCAAGGTGGGGTTTCACAATAGGAAGGCCGCGTACATCAAGGAGACTGCCGATATCATTCTCCGCGACTACGAAGGCAAGGTGCCGCACGAGTACGCCGACCTCATTGCGCTGCCCGGCGTCGGCCCCAAGATGGCCCACCTGTTCGTGCAGGAGGCCGACGGCGAGGTGCTCGGCATTGGTGTCGACACACACGTGCACCGCATCAGCCAGCGCTTTAGGTGGGTCCCGTCGACGGTGAAGACACCTGAAGACACCCGCAAGGCGCTGGAGTCGTGGCTACCCAAGACGTACTGGCGGAATATCAACCACCTCCTTGTGGGCCTCGGACAGACCGTGTGTGCACCGGTAAATCCCAAGTGCGCGCAGTGCGAGCTGAGCGGCTTGTGTCCAAACGCTTTCAAGGAAGCATCGAGGAAGCGTGCGCGTTCAGCTTCGGTAGACATTGAGGATACGATCAAGCCATCGGTAAAGCGACCGCACAAAAAATCACCCTAGGCATGCGTCGATCGCGCCGAAGCACCCCCAAGGAGACCGAGGACACTCACTTTGGAAAGTGTGTGCTGGCAAAAAATGCGGGCCTGTCGACGAGATCACCTTGTTTCTCTCTTTTTGTATGTGATGATCTTTTGCGGCATCTACTCGATTGAGGATGGCGTGATCTGTATCACGTCCGCGTGCGTCTTGCTGTTGCTCTTGTTGTCGTAGGAAGAGGGTGCCCTCAGTGTTCTCGCTTACTATCGAAACGCCACGCCTTGTGGCTTGTCTATTGTTCCTATTATTTCTTTGTTCTCTCTATTCCTCAAATACTTCCATTACGCAAAACAGGCCAAGAACCACTTGCCACCGGCGTCGTGATGTTCATTTATTTCAGACAGGGACTCTCCGCTTGACTGTGAAGTAACCTCTGCATGAAATCACAATTCAACACTCCTCCCCCCCCCCCCCCTTCCTCCCCTTCCTCCTCTTTCCGTCTTTTGTCGCCATTCAGTCTTGCGTTTCCACGTCACCCTAACACTCCAAAAAAAAAAAAAAAACAGCTCCCTCCCCATCTTCAACTCTCCCACAATCAGACCCCCCGTCGAGCTCTCGCAACCTTTGCAAACCATGTCCTTCGCCTCCCCCTACTGCCGCAACATCTACGTCGCCAGCCTGCCCCCAACCTTCACGGACGAGGCGCTGCGTGCCCTGTTCTCGCCGTTTGGCAGCATCGTCACGTGCACGCTCAAGCGCGACAAGGACACGGGCGCCTGCAAGGGCTACGGCTTTGTTCTGTTTGAGCGCGAGGAAGATGCGTGCAACGCCGTGATTGGCCTGCAAGGCTTCAGCATTGAGTCCACCCGGATCCAGGTTCGCTTCGCTCGCCCGGAGGCGTCCGCGAAGAAGCTGTACCCGATCATGACTCAGCAGATGATGGCAATGCAGTACCCCGTGCAGTACCAGCCCGTGTACATCATGGTGCCGGTGCAAGCTCCCGCCATCGCTGTGCCGCAGTAGTCAGCAGGCTGCCTTACCTCTTTTTTTTTTCTCTTTCCGTCCCCACTTTGCAATGATGGCTGTCTCTTCGAAGGAAGCAAGCAAACAAAAAGAAGATGACCCTTCTCGCAAGTTCAACTATACAACACCTTTTTTTTTTCCCACACACACTTCTTTTAAACAACTATTTAAATTCCCTCTTTTTTTTTCCAACTTGATTACCACTTACAGTGATTTCTCCAACTTCAAAATCCAAATGCACTCGTAATTTTTTTCCTCTTTTTTGCTTCTCTCCATCCCGTTCACTTTCTGTGTTACCTTTTCCCTATCTCTTCTCTCTCTGTGCCCCGCACAATGAGCTCGTTCTTCTGACAGTGCTTTTCGAAACAGAAAGAAAAAATGTGTGGCTTTGACGAAACTGCAAATACCAGCTTAACGACACCAACCACAAGTAAACAACAAACAAAAGACAAGGACAAGACTTGCCGCTGGTCGACGGTATAGATGCAGCGCAACCCGCACCACGTAGGAGGCGTTGTCTCAGTGCAAACAAAATCTCGCCGCAACCCACATTTTGATACTGTTTCTAACTCACATTCTCGGTAAAAAAGAAACAAAAATAAAGAATGTGAAACAAAATCCGGAAGATCTACTCATATAGAGAAGAGAAGAAAAAAAAAAGAGGGAGTGGTGGGAGGAAAGCAAACCACACACGCGCCAAAAGGAAAAAGAACAACAACAACTCGTCGGCGTCGGTCAAATACGTGTCCTCAACAGTGATAAAAATGTACATGGAGGCAACTGACAAACACACACACACACACACACACAAAAAAATACATCTAGATGCTGCTGCGTCGTGATGTCTTTTGTGTTTTGTGTGTGATTGTTTTTTCACCATGCGGCATTTTTTTTTTCACTCGTGTTACTCCGGACAAAAAAAAAGTGATTTTCAAACAGGAACAACAGTCGCGCGAGCGCGCGTGCTTTCCCTCGCTTGCTTTACGACCCCTCGCGCGCGCTTTCTCTCTCTCTCTGAGATCGCCAGGGCGGACCTCGGACGCGCTCACTCGTGTGTGTCGGTGCTCCTTGGCAGTCATCTCTGCGTGCTCGCGTATATTTCAAGCATCTTACGCTCCTTCGCAGCTGAGATGCGTCACGTGACGCCGTGTGCCTCACTGTTTTTTTTTTTCTTTGTTCTCCCTCTTGCCGCCTCTTTCTCCGTCACCTTTGCTCCCCTCACCTGTCTAACCTCAGCTTCAAAGGAAGAAAAAAACAAAAGAAACCCTCACACAGTTAGTGCGCAGCGTGTGTTTGTGTGTGCGTGTGTGTTGTGTATTTGAAAAGAAGAAACAAAACAAGACAGCAATGGGCCCCAACAGACAGCGGAAACCTCACGAGGTGCGCGGCCGCGGTCGCGGCGGTGGCCGAGGTCGCGGTGGTGCGCCGGCGTCCACCACACCGGTCAAGCCCATTCCATCGATGATGTCGAGCGCCGGTCGAGATATGATTATTGACGTGCTTCAGCACGCCGCCACGGCTGGTGCCGTCCCCGTGCCCGAGAAGCACTTTGACTCGAACATCGGCACGCGCATCACCCTCCACCGCAACGCCCCGCTGACGCCGACGGAGACCCTCCAGCGCCTCTTTGAGGGCCTCGGCTTCCCGCGTGATTTGGTGACGCAGTACATCACAGATCTGATGCAGGGCGAACAGGTGCCGTCCTTCTCCAACGTTGCGGATCTGATGGCCGAGGACGGCGCACTGCAGCCGTTCCTCGTGCAGAGCTGCTTCGAGCTGTTCAATTGCATGACGTGGTTTCGCCGCGAGCAGGCCGGCGAGGCCGGCGCCAATGACGAAGAGGATCCTACGGTGGCCGCGGAGGAGGGAGATGCCCTGCTCGCGGAGGAGGTCGAAACAATGGAGAGCCTCTTCTCCGACACATTCTTGGGCAAGCGCTACTTTGACGACACGGACACGCAGGACCGCGAGCTGTACTTTTCCTTCATGACCAGCCAAGACAAGGCGGTGCTGGCTGTCATCCGCATTCCCGACTACTACCCGTCGGAGCCACCTCAGCTCTACCTTCAGCCGCTGGCGGGCACCGTGAGCCTCGACACGCTCGCCCTTGTCGTCGCCCCGTCGTGCACACGCGAGCTCTCCGCTGCGAGTCGCCGCGCCGTGATGGACGCCGCGATCGAGGCCATCAACGGCTTCGTCGGCACGGGCTGCCTCATGGCGCTGGCCTCCGCCATTGGCGGGGTCCTCTCGTCTGTCAACGAGGCCCCGGTGGCGAACATTGCCGCTGCACGTGAGAGCCGCGATGCCGAGCTGCAGAAGCGGCAGGAGGCCGCAGACCAGCGCAAGGCATTTGTCGGCGCACTCACGGGCGGAGCGGCGGGCGGCGCCGCTGCCAAGCAGGGCGGCGACGATGACGAGGGCCAGGACCGCTTCCTCCAGTTCTCCATGCCGGAGAAGGTGGCGATGCAAGTCGTGGACGGCAGCGGGCCGGAGGGCGAGCTTGTCCGCCGGCAGTTCCTCGCCCGCGACGCCGCCCTGGACCAGGAGCTGAAGAAGTCGTGGGAGAGCCTGCGCAAGACCGGCAGCCTCAGCACGAAGCGCCAGGAGCTGCCCGCGTACGAGATGCGCGGCGAGCTGCGCCAAGCCTTGGCGAGCAGCAACGTGGTCGTCATTGGTGGTGAGACGGGTAGCGGCAAGACGACGCAAATACCGCAGTACCTTTACGAGTTTATGTGCGAGGACGGCAAGGGAAGCGCGGCGAACATTGTCTGCACGCAGCCGCGGCGTTTGGCGGCCACCTCCGTCGCCATCCGCGTCGCAGAGGAGCGTGACGAGGCGGTGGGCGGCACCGTCGGCTACACGATCCGGCTCGAGAACTGCGTCTCCAAACGGACGCAGATTGCGTACTGCACGACCGGTATCGTGCTGCATCGCCTGCAGACCGACAAGTTCCTCGGCCGCGTGAGCCACTTGGTCGTCGATGAGATTCACGAGCGTGGCGTCGACACGGACTTTTTGCTCATTCTTCTGCGCGACCTGCTCACGAAGCGCACCGATCTCAAGGTCATCTTGATGAGTGCGACCATGGACTCGGACCTGTTTTCCCGTTACTTTGGTGGCGCACCAGTCATTGGAATCAAGGGACGCACGTTCCCCGTGAACGTCATGCACCTGGAGCAAGTGATTCCCGCGACGCACTACGTTCTGGAGGATGGCTCGCCCTTCTCCAAGCCCAGCGCCAACAAGGACACGCGTCGGCGCAACACGCGGAAGAATGTGCTAAACCTGGATCTCGACGAGGTCGAGGAGGACGCGGAGCAGCTGGAGGCGCAACGCAACCTCGCGAAGCAGGTGAGCGCGTCACCCGCCACACTCGATACGCTTTCCCGCATGAACCTCGACGTGATCAACTACGAGCTGATCGAGTCCATCGTGGTGTACATTGACAGCGAGCTGCGCATTGACGGCGCGGTGCTGGTGTTCTTGCCCGGCATGGCCGAGATTCAGCGCTGCATGGAGCAGCTCAAGGACAACCCGACGCTGGCGCGCACGTGTCTCTTCTACAACTTGCACAGCTCGCTGGGCTCGTCGGAGCAGCAAGGCGTGTTCCGCAAGCCGCCGCGCGGGAAGCGCAAGATCATCCTAGGCACAAACATCATGGAAACCTCCATCACGATCGACGACGCTGTGTTTGTCGTCGACACTGGCAAGGCCAAGGAGAACCGGTACAACGCGCGCAAGAGCCTCTCCGAGCTGGTCACGGTGAACGTCTCCAAGGCCAACTGCCGCCAGCGCCAGGGTCGTGCTGGTCGTGTGAGGGAGGGCTACTGCTTCCGTCTCTTCACCGAGGCGCAGTTCAACGCGTTCGACGACCACCAACTGTGCGAGATGCACCGTGTGCCGCTGGAGAGTCTCATTCTGCAGATTTACTCGCTGCACCTCGGCGACGAGGTCGCCTACCTGAAGAAGGCCCTCACACCGCCCGAGGAGCGCGCCATCAACAGCAGCGTCAAGGTGCTGACGACGATTGGTGCCTTGACGGCGGAGAAGCGCCTGACCTCGCTGGGCCAGCACCTCGCCAACTTGCCCCTTGACGTGCGCGTCGGCAAGATGATCATCCATGGTGCTCTCCTGCAGTGCCTGGACCCCGTCGTCACCATGGCGGCCTGCCTCTCCGTGCGCTCGCCATTCCTCGCGTCCATGGACTTCCGCTCAGAGGTGGAGGCGGTCCGGCGGGCGTTCAGCAGCGAGCACATGTCCGACCACCTGGCGTCGTGGTTCGCGTACAATCGATGGGTCAGCACCCTTCAGAACGAGGGCCCCGGCGCGGCCAGGAAGCTGTGCACCGAGTGCTACCTCTCCCCGGCCACGCTGACGCAAATTCAAGCGACCAAGAAGCAGTACGAGCGCTACCTCTACGAGGCGGGCTTCATTGACGGCACGCGCAAGCACACCTCCTTGAACAAGTTCGTCTTTGAGCCCTACGTGACCATGGACAGCCGCGTGTACGAGGCCGGTGGGGCCGTCTTCAACAGCAACTCGGGCAGCTCGCGGTGCATCCTTTCGTGCCTCGTGGCGGGCCTTTACCCCAACGTGGCGCGCGTCAAGAAGCAGCGGCACAAGGACCACAACGCACCGACGCACTTCGTCACGTTCGACGGCTCGGACTGCCTTGTGCACCCGTCCAGCGTGGCGGGGAAGGGCACGCGCGGTCTGCCGACGCAGCTGCTCGTGTACGTGGACAAGATCAAAACATCTTGTACGTTTCTACGTGAGGTGTCGTTTGTGCTGCCGCTGCACATTATCCTGTTTGGCGGCGGCACACTGGAGTATCTGCAAAAGTACAAGGAGCTGTGCGTGGACGAGGTGACCGCCTTCCAATGCAAGGAGGAGGACGCGACGCTGCTCATGCATCTCAAGACCCAGCTCGACTCGGCCCTGACGCAGAAAATCAACGACCCATCGCAGAGTTGGGAGTCCGTGAGCGCGATGGTGGTGAAGGCCATTGTCAAACTCCTCAAGGACGACAGCGGCGCGGGGAAGAACCTGCTCATGATTGACCGCCGCGCGCCGCGCGCGCCGCTGACGGAGAACATGCTTCCCGATGATGGCAAGGGGGCTGCCCCTGCCAACGTGACCATCCCCGATGATCAGCCGTTCAAGACGAACAAGTCGTGCTTCCTGTGCGGTGAAACGGGCCACGTATCGCGCTTCTGCCCGCACAGCAACGCAAACAACAAGAACGGGCCACCTGTGCGCTGCTTCATTTGCGGTCAGTGGCACTTTCCACAAGACTGCACCCTGGTCACGCCTCTGAAGCGCTAGTGACGCGCCGCGGGTGACGACGACGGATTGCCTAGCTCTCTCTCACACACGATTGCTTTTCTTCTGGTTTTTTTTCTCAGTGCCAAGCATAAATACGCTGTTGCCGATCTAAACCAAAAAAAAAAAAACACGTACCGCTTAATAAAGCCAAACTCACACGAGGGCGTGTGCGTGTGTGTGCTACCTATGGCTGGAGTGCACAACCGTTGTCACATTGTCCGCTGTGGCCCAGCAACGAATAGCTGACCAGGCAAGACTCCCAACGTGGCACTGGACCGCAGGAAGGAATGCGCAGGGTTCTATCTCATGTTGCGTTGTTGCCTGCGTGCTTTTTGGCAGTGACTTCGACTCTGTGCGCCATGTCAGCTTGCAGTACTAGTTACCTGTTGTGTTGTGACTGGCACAGCCCTCGCTTCCCCCTCCCTCCACCCCCTTTTTGGGCACACATCTTCCGCTTCTTCCCACTCTGTTTCTCCGTCGCTCGCTCCCTCTCTCTCTCTCTCTCTCTCTCTCTCTCTCTTTGCTATCGGCCTTTTTTTTTCTGTTATTTAGCTTTTCCTCTTGCCCTCGCGCAACACTAATTCTAACCGCCCCCAACTCTCTCTCTCTCCCTCACCGCATCCACACCACCACCAGCATGACCAAGATCACCGCCCCCTCCGGCTGCAACGTCTACGTCGCCACCCTCCCCCTGGACTTCACGGACCAGCAGCTGGCTGAGCTCTTCAGCCCATTTGGTGCCATCTCCTCGGCGCGCGTCATGCGCTCCAAGGGGACCCGTCAGTCCAAGGGCTACGGGTTCGTCATGTTCAAGGACCCCCGCGCCGCTGAGCTGGCTGTCGTGAACCTTCACGGCACGTGCGTCGGCACCACGAGCATCCAGGTGCGCGTGGCGCACCCCGGCGCGTCCAAGGCAGTCCGCAGTGGCCAGGCCAATCGCCAGGGCCAGGAGGCGGCGCCGTCGGACTCGGCCTCGTCGCACACCGAGGACCGCACGGACTCGGCCACCGTGTCGGATGTCGCCAGCGCGTCGCTCGCGTCGCAGGCCATGCTGCCCCAGGGCCAGCCCATGCTGTACTCGATGCCGCAGACCATGGCCCCGATGATGATGCCGCAGATGCCGCAGATGCCGACCATGTACCCGACCATGGCCATGCCCCAGCCAGCCGTCATGCAGGACACATTCACACTGATGCCAACCGTCAGCCAACAGACACCGATGTACTTGGTGATTCTGCCCGACGGCCGCCAGGCCGTGGTGTGCGGCTACTGAGAGCCCTCCTAAAGAAACCAAAAAAAAAAGTCGCACTCGCGCAATATCAAATAAACAAAAGGAACACCTCTGGGGAGTTTCTCAAGACAGCACAAATGTCCTTTACGCTCATTTTTGTGCCCTTAAATTGTTCACATTTTTCTCTATATCCTGATTCTCGTTTTGGTGTTTTATTCAACACAGAAGTCATTCTGTAAATGCCAACCATTCAGAGTGGAGAACGAACAAGCAAAAAGAAAAAAAAGAACAACGGGTTACTTCCCTTACTCTTTGCTTCATCTCCTTTTTTTTTTCCAACCAGTATTTTCACTTTGTTTACGACATGGCTGAAGAAGCCATCTTTTCCCCCTGTCTATAGTGCCAGGCACTCTATTGGTTGTTCTGTCCTTTTGTTTTCCCCGTTTTTTTTTTTCCACACCCTTTTCCATTCGTTTGTTCTGTGCTCACTAGCACCTCTCTGCAGGCGCCTTGAGAACATAAATGCTAACAATTTTGTCGGGCTCCTTCCTTTTTTTTCCCCCTTTTGCTTTCTCCCTGTTTTTTTTTTTCACCGTCTTTTCGAGAGGAATCGTCCATGTTGTTCATTTCAGCCAAAGACATGACCTGTCCGTCGAGTTGTTCCTAAAAACTAAAGAAGTACCATACACAAGTAAAATGCGCGCCACCTACAAGCTCAAAAAACAACAACACAACATGGAGCAACAGTGTTCCTAAAAAAGGTGGTGTCTTCTCTCTGGCCCTTAACTACTCAGTGTGTGGTGTTGTCGAATGGGAACAGCACTGGCCTTACCGTGTGCGCGAGGTGCTGAACGTGAGAAGCGCACGTCGTCATCGACTTTAACAGCTCATCATTGGCTTATGCTCACAATGAGTTGCAATACAAGCTAAACACAGCGCTGCCCATTTTGGCCACCACCGTCACCGAGTCGGCTGTGATACAAAAACAAAAAGGTCAAGATGCAAAGCGATCTATATTAGTCACTGGTCATCATCAAATACGAAAGGACCCAGAAGCGCTGACAAACGCGCTACTTCTATTTTTAAAACAATGCAACAACAACGGCGGGCATGAGATTCCCTCTCTTTTTTTTTTTTTCATTTCGGAAGGTGTTTCAATCGTTGGCAGAGCGCGAAGCCGGCAAAATTCTCTGTGTCTCCTACTCCAACTGGCGCCCCGACATGCTTCTTTCTTTCTTTTTCTTTTTTTCTCTTTTTTCCCCCTCTTTTCACCTACTTGAGAATCGGCTGTGATACTTTTTTTTTCTTTCCTCTTTCAATGTCTCTACCCACTTCTCATTCTTGAACGCTGATGCCTACTCTATTGCGTCACTGAGATCACTCGGTGATGAAGGAGTGCCACCACTTGCAGCCGACGCGAAAGCGGCGGTCAAAAGCAAAAAGACGCACCGCTGGAAAAAGAAAAAAAAAAGGAAAATCTCAGCATTGAATGATCAGGGTTTGCTCACATAAAAATGGGTAAAGGTAAACCACAAAAAGCTGTATGCACATCACCACCTCAAAAAAAAAAAAAACACACACGTACTGGCACGGCAGATATACTTCCTTACTGACCGTGCTCAGCAGTACACCACGTTCGCTGGTGACGAGCAAAGAGTGAAATAAAAAAAAAAACACACTGTTTATTGTAAAGTGCCGACGCAAAGAAGAAGAAAAAAAAACGCATTGACTTTATGGTCATGTTGCGTACTATAGTTATTGAACCTCACCGGCTCACACCTACCTGAACGGCTAACTGTGTTCATGTCCGTCAGATTTTTGTTTCTGTTTTTTTTTTTTGTACGTCTGTGTGTGTATACATATATGTGGTTTCGTATTTCCAATGCAAGGTTTGCCTTCGCTTTGACAGACAGTTCTTTCTTGGCAACAAACAGATTGGCTGGTCTTTCTTTCCTTTTTTTTTTTACTGCCGTTGTTCAATTTCTCACGCCTTTCTGAAAAGGAGCGCACTGTGAGCACATCAAAACAAGGGCAGAACAGGCAACAATTCGATCGCGTCATCGTTAAAACGACGACACCGCCTTGTGAAGATATGGTGTTTTCAATTATCGGTGCCCCACCCGTGCATGGCAAATGGAAATACGAAAAAAAAACTGAAAATTCGTACATACACACACAAACACACATCGTTTTATATATATTTATACCTATATGCACCTTCGTTTCTTTCTTTATTTCTTGTTTCTTGGAAGATTGTTTAAAGAGGTAGTGTTCGCAGGATGGATATTCTCAACTGTTTCCAGATGGACGCGGTGTATCCGAGGAAGTGATGCGGAGAGGAAAAACAGACGAAAAAAAAACGAGAGACGAGCAGAAGCGACATGCTATATGATTTCCCTCTCCTGGTGCGTCTGTTTTTGTCACTCTGCCTGTGCGTAAAATTAAGAGACAAATAATCCAAGCCTCGCTTTTCTCTACTATTTTCTTCCATCTTTTCTTTCTCTTTTTCTTTTTGTTTGTTCCTACCTCTGTTACCTCCTTTACCCACGCCAAATACCACTACGTATAGACCTCTCTCCGTGAGGTCTGTCACGCTGACTGTCTGAGCGACGCACAGCTCACCGCGTGCAACGAGTCTCTCACTTCACGGTGCCTCCACCCGTGTGCGTGTTTGCGCGACACCGTGATGACTTGCCGAGACACTTGGAGAGGATGCACACGAAGGGCGCTCTCGTTATTCTCCCTCGGTTCGTTCGTCTCTTTCGCACAGTTTAGAGAGACATGCCATGCTGGTATATTCCGTATGGCTGTCTAATGCCTGCCCTTGTCCGTTCTCTCCTGCCTGCCGCCACGACACGATCACGCACCTCTCCCTCTCTCTTTCTCTCTCTCTCTCGTCGCTTTGTTCTCGGTGACCTACTCGTGTCCCTACCGGTGATCTACTTTCCAGCAAACCGTATCTATAGCCAATCATATACCTATAATCCCCTTCTTTTTACCCGCCTCTCTCCGCACCCGCGCCATCAGCAACCCCTCCGTGCACTGGCAGACCCACGCATTCATCCCACCACCATCACCACCACCCGATTCACTGTCTGACTGTGAAGAAGTTTCTCTTTTCCACTCCCACAGACAATGTCCTTCTCCCCCGCTGTGTCCGCCGCCAAGTCCCCCGCGAGCCTCATCCAGTCGCAGGGATCACTCACTGGCCTTGACTTCGACGCCTTCACCCTCAGCGAGCGCGATGACGTGGCGCTGAGCGCAACGGAGTCCCCGCACAACCCCAGCACCGCCTCGCACGCCAGCGAGACCGAGTCGCTCTCGCCCAAGGAGCCAACCTCTCCTCAGGCGGGGTCCAACCTGTACGTGGCTTCCCTGCCGGAGACGTGCACGGACGCGCAGCTGCTGCAGCTCTTCGCCCCCTTCGGCCCCGTCATCTCCGCGAAGGTCATGTGCCGCAAGGGCACAAACCTCTGCAAGGGCTACGGCTTTGTGCTCTTCCGCCGCGAGGAGGACGCCGCCGTCGCGCAGACCTCGATGATTGGCCGCGTCGTGGATGGGAGCAAGATCCAGGTCCGCCGCGCGCACATGGCGGCCTCGGTGCCCCTGCTCAACCCCACCAAGCCCCCGACGCGCGCCAGCCAGGCCAGCGCTCGGGCCGACGCCGCCGCTGCCCCCGCCCTCGCTGCCGATGAGTCCGCCACGCGTGCGCGCGGGGCCTCGCAGACGTCGCTCTACCCGACCCTCGCGCTGCCGCCGCCGTCGTGGCAGGCGTCCTTTGCGGATGCCTGCCCGTCCAACTACCTCGTGAGCCCCACCCTGCTCCCCGCCAGCACGCCGCAGTCGCCGCAGGTCCAGTGGTCCTACGCGTACTCGGCCCCGCAGAGCAACTACGCGTCCATGTGGAGCCCAATGATGATGAGCGCCGCCGCCCCGCCGCCGCCGCACCACTCGGCACCGCAGGTGGTGTACATTATGGTGCCGTCCATGAACAGTGTCTAAGCAGGTGATACGCATGGCTAGGCCGAGAGCTCAGGTGAGAGGAGGACGCATTGTCTGCGAAGCTGTGTGTAGACCTGGTGCGCGCTCTCCTCTCTCTCTCTCTCTCTCTCTCTCTTTGATTCACTGATTCTCTGATTCTCCTTGTCGCTTTCGCACTCCTTCTCATATCCATGACGAACGACGGCGCAAGGTCGGCCTACCTTTTCCTTTTATTGCGATGCTTCTGGGTTTTCCACTCTGCATCTTTTCCGTGCGGCAACCGAGAGGAAGCCTACGGCCGCACCTGTGCCTCCTCCACCTGACAAGGCATGAACTCGTTTCAAGGCGCCTGTTCTGTTCTGCCTCTTCCCTCAACTACTCTGCCCTGTGTATGCTACTTGTGTGCTCAGGACCGTGTTACTTGACCTCTCTTGCTTTTTTTCCTTTAGTTTATCGCTTTTTTTTTTCTCTCTCTCTCTCTCTTGCTACGCGCGGTTGTGACGGTTTCAGACTGTTCTTTTCTGTTTTTACCCCGTTTGTTTCCTTCTTTTTCAAACTTTCCTTTTCCCCCCCTTTACTTAGGGACGTGTATGCCCGAGCTGCGCATGCCTCCAATCTGCGACACGTGCGTCAGGGCGGAGGAATGCTGGAGCAAGGCTTCCTTATTTTCGTATTCCACTTTTTTCTTGTTTGTTTCTTTACTCTTGCTTACTGCGTACGCACCTTTCTTTTCGTTCTCGCTTTTCAAATACTTATTGTCAGTTGGGTCTTTCCAGTTGATATGCACGGATCATTTAAAAAAAAAAAGAAGAGAAGAAGTTAAAGGGGAGAAGAGACATCCTCCCACTCGCGCGCCACCTCACGCCGACAGAACCTACTATCAGCTTACAGCTGTTGTTGGTGTCTTGGTGTCCACGATGCGACTAGATCAGTCATTTTAAAAAAAAAGCCACTGTGAAGTACATTTTCATTTTGTTGGCTTTTTGATTGAAATCTGTTGTGACGTGACACAGTGTCGTGTCGCTGCTGTGAGGCCAACGCGAAAGAGGGTGTGTGTCTGTGCTGACCACAGCGGATTCAGCAGGATGTCTTTCCTGTTGTTTTTCTTTTGTTTTCCTCTTTTTTTTTTTCTGGGGCACACTGTTGTATTTTTCCTTCTTGCCGAGCAAGCTGGGTGACCATCACCCACTGCTCGGCGGCCTTCAATCCTTTCAAGAATCAACAGAACAAAAGGGACGCAAGAAGATCTGGCGAGTGCTGTGCGTGAAGAACTCGCCAACATGATCACGTTCGTCTTGTGCGTTTTTGTTTGTTTTTCTTCGTATACATCTCCTTGTCATGTCCCTGGTCTGAATTCTTTTTTTCTTTGTTTCACGTTTCTTTTTTGTTTTCGTTTTCTGTCTCCATCTCCCCCCCCCCCCCTCCTCATTGTGTTTCATTGGGCGGGCAATGACATGATACCATGGTCTTTTCTTTGGGCTTAGATTATTCATGGTTTCCGTTCAGATTGTTTTCACGTTCTGTCGTTATTTACAATTTTTCCTGCTGTTCGTGTGAATTCCACCTGTGGTGCACGAGGTGTGCCGACGTCACGCACTAGGTGCAGGCAGAAAAACAAACAAATGTCACAGGAACCGAAAAAGAAAATCAACTTGAATGCTGTCGGTCTAGATAATGTGGGTCGGGCTCTTTACTCAACAGAACAAAGTAGCCCGCCCGCAGTCATATATCTTGGCACGTTGCTCGCGTTTTCTTCTTGTTCTCCCCCTCTTCGGATTGCGTGCTTTTTTCATCTTTTTTTTTTTCTGTTTTCATGTTTCTTTCTTTTTTTTTGTTTGTTTCCTCCTATCTCTCTTCCAAGAAGCTCACTTTTTTTTTCTTTTCGTTCTCTCCTTTTTTTTTCTCCGGCGGCACGGTTGGGATTGGGCCACACCTGGCTACTAGCACAAGGCGGCGCCACCAACTGAGCGANTCGGATTGCGTGCTTTTTTCATCTTTTTTTTTCTGTTTTCATGTTTCTTTCTTTTTTTTTTTTGTTTCCTCCTATCTCTCTTCCAAGAAGCTCACTTTTTGTTTCTTTTCGTTCTCTCCTTTTTTTTTTTTCTCCGGCGGCACGGTTGGGATTGGGCCACACCTGGCTACTAGCACAAGGCGGCGCCACCAACTGAGCGAACTCTGTCGCCTCCAAAACGTACAAACCCGTACATCACCATGCAATCGAACACAGGTGCGCACACAAGTCTGTTGTGCGTGAAAAAAAAAAACACTAATAGCAGAAGTGCATGCCAAGCTGTGGAGAGAAGGTCAGCTAATTGCTGGCGCTGTAAATCTGCTGTATGTGACGACAACGAAATAACACAGAAAAGTAAAACGAAAAGGAAAAAATGAAAGGGCGAAGGAAGGCTCAACAGCGTGTGTCAGTTTGTATTCGAGCTCACGAGTGCGCGAATATACAAAAACACACCATGTAGAGTGGGAGCAC
>JASANQ010001138.1:0-39745 GCA_030849645.1 Wallacemonas sp. Wsd | reverse complement strand
GCCTTGACGGATGCCGTCGCCCAACGGCATCCGTCTACCCCACACTCCCACACGCAATCACTCACATACCTCTTCTCTATCTCTCTCTCTCCTTCCCTGGGTTGTTGTGCCTCCTCAGCATAACAAGAGCACACACACACACACTACACCGCGCATTCCTATACACACTCACACTCACACAGCTAGTCATGTCCTTCTACTACCCCGACGAGTCGTACAACAAGACCATGTACGACCAGCAGTTCCAGGGCAGTGGCGGCTACGCACCGCAGAACCAGAACCAGAACCCGTACGCACCGCAGTCGGAGAAGGGACGTCTGGAGCAGGCCCACCGCACGGGCCGCGGCCAGCCCCGCCCGCCTCCGGGCAACGACGACTTCATGATCAGCTTCTGCAAGTGCGGTGGGCCATGCGGCGAGGCGTTCTGTTGCTACTGGTGCCAGATCTCTCGTCAGTACAACATCATCTTCAACGAGAAGCAGGGCATCAACTGGGGTGTCTGCGCGCTGCTCACGTTTCTCGACCTGTGCGTCCTCGACATGGTCGGCATGGCGTGCCAGTGCTACCTCCGCACCCGCCTTCGCAGGCGCTACAACATGAAGGACAGCAACTGCGGCGACTGTTGTCGAGTCTTCTGGTGTCCCTGCTGCGCGCTGAGCCAGGCGCACTGGGAGCTGGCCGTCCGCGGCGACAATCCCGGCGCGACCTGTCCTTGTGGTAATGCCGACGTCACGACGGTCATGCGCTAGCGTCGGCGACACACAGCAGCAGGAAGAACGCGGACAGCGAGAGCTGTGCACGAGTCTTCGCCACCTGCTGGCGTGCTCCTCTTCCTCTTAATGCTCCTCTTTTCCCTTTCTTTTTTCTTGTAATTCCTCCCTGGCGCGATGTTTGCTTCTCCCCTTACTCTTTCCTTTCTTTTTTATTGTTTTTTCTCCCCCTAACTTGTTCGCTTTACCCTGCTTCTCGCAACTCTTCCGAGATACACTTGCTTCGCCATCATCGTCCGACTTGCTCCGCGATGACATCCTCTCTTTTCCGTTTTGTTTTTTGTGTTGTTGTCATGTTCTTTTTGCACCACCCCCGTTGTGACCAAGATCACTCAAGACGTCAGACCTCCGTGGAGCGCCGGTGTGGCCCCACTCCCGTGGACGCACCACAGTGGATCTCACACGGTGCTTTTCCTTCCTTTCGTTTTTTGTTTGTTTTCTCCCCTCGTTTCCTTGTTTCATCGTGTTTCGCTTCCACGTTCTTTCCGAGCTCGGCTGTGAAAGGCACTCCCGAGGGGCCCCGAGCTCAAAGCATCATCATAATCGTCATCGCCAGGTCTCCCGCTTCTTTAACTCACACATTTGTGCCGCCAGTTTCCTTTGTTTGTTTTCCATTGAACTACTTTCGCTTTTTTGTCTTCTTTTTGGACGGCTTGTCCACACACACGCACACACACACACACACACACACATAGCTAGACAGCCCGATGCCCAGTGCAGTGCCCACGCCGATGACCCTCCTCGCCAGCTCTTTTTGTTTCTCTTTGAACCCAAGTTCGT
Organism: Wallacemonas sp. Wsd; assembly: GCA_030849645.1. Taxonomy (NCBI): domain Eukaryota; phylum Euglenozoa; class Kinetoplastea; order Trypanosomatida; family Trypanosomatidae; genus Wallacemonas; species Wallacemonas sp. Wsd. The sequence continues at coordinate 38,195 of JASANQ010001138.1, read as the reverse complement.
GTCCACTTCCGCACCGGAGGTCGGCATTCTGCTGTCAAGACAACAGCATGAACAACGTGTTCGCTTTTCTCTGTTTGTTTGGCGGAGGAGTGCTGTTGTCGCCGTGCGTGTGTGGCTTGCCCTTCACACCCTTTCCTTCTCTTCTTCCGTCATGTTGTCTCCCGTAGTTCCCTCCAACAAGCAAGGCAAGTGGCTGTGCCGGCCTCCTCCGTGTGCCGGTGCCGCGTGCCGCAGGGCCTGCGCGCTCCGCAGCACGCGTGGCGACCACGCCGCGGCTGGGGCGTCGCACGCTCCGGTCAGGATGCGCGTATGTGCGTGGCTCACGCGCAGCAGCCTCTCGGGCGGTGACAGTGCTCCACGCGCACGCCCACACGCAGGCGCGCACGCAGGCAAGCAGATGCCAAGGTTGCCTTGACGTGCCGTCACCCAACGGCATCCGTCTACCCCACACTCCCACACGCAATCACTCACACACCTCTTCTCGGTCTCTATCCCTCCTTCCCTGGGTTGTTGTGCCTCCTCAGCATAACAAGAGCACCCACACACACTACACCGCGCATTCCTATACACACTCACACACTCACACAGCTTGTCATGTCCTTCTACTACCCCGACGAGTCGTACAACAAGACCATGTACGACCAGCAGTTCCAGGGCAGTGGCGGCTACGCACCGCAGAACCAGTACCAGAACCAGAACCCGTACGCACCGCAGTCGGAGAAGGGACGTCTGGAGCAGGCCCACCGCACGGGCCGCGGCCAGCCCCGCCCGCCTCCGGGCAACGACGACTTCATGATCAGCTTCTGCAAGTGCGGTGGGCCATGCGGCGAGGCGTTCTGCTGCTACTGGTGCCAGATCTCTCGTCAGTACAACATCATCTTCAACGAGAAGCAGGGCATCAACTGGGGTGTCTGCGCGCTGCTCACGTTTCTCGACCTGTGCGTCCTCGACATGGTCGGCATGGCGTGCCAGTGCTACCTCCGCACCCGCCTTCGCAAGCGCTACAACATGAAGGAGAGCTGCTGCGGCGACTGTTGTCGAGTCTTCTGGTGTCCCTGCTGCGCGCTGAGCCAAGCGCACTGGGAGCTGGCCGTCCGCGGCGACAATCCCGGCGCGACCTGCGCGTGTGGTGACGCCGACGTCACGACGGTCATGCGCTAGTCTCGGCGACACACAGCAGCAGGAAGAACGCGGACAGCGAGAGCTGTGCACGAGTCTTCGCCACCTGCTGGCGTGCTCCTCTTCCTCTTAATGCTCCTCTTTCCCCTTTCTTTTTTCTTGTAATTCCTCCCTGGCGCGATGTTTGCTTCTCCCCTTACTCTTTCCTTTCTTTTTTATTGTTTTCTCTCCCCCTAACTTGTTCGCTTTCCCCTGCTTCTCGCAACTCTTCCGAGATACACTTGCTTCACCATCATCGTCCAACTTGCTCCGCGATGACATCCTCTCTTTTCCGTTTTTTTTGTTGTTGTTGTTATGTTCTTTTTTGCACCACCCCCATTGTGACCAAGATCACTCAAGACGTCAGACCTCCGTGGAGTGCCGGCGTGGTCCCACTCCCGTGGACGCACCACAGTGGATCTCACACGGTGCTTTTCCTTCCTTTCGTTTTCTGTTTGTTTTCTCCCCTTGTTTGCTTGTTTCATCGTGTTTTCGCTTCCACGTCCTTTCCGAGCTCGGCTGTGAAAGGCACTCCCGAGGGGCCCCGAGCTCAAAGCATCATCATAATCGTCATCGCCAGGTCTCCCGCTTCATTAACTCACACATCTGTGCCGCCAGTTTCCTTTGTTTCTTTTCCATTGGACTCCTTTCGCTTTTTTGTCTTCTTTTTGGACGGCTTGTCCACACACACGCACACACACACACATAGCTAGACAGCCCGATGCCCAGTGCAGTGCCCACGCCGATGACCCTCCTCGCTAGCTCTTTTTGTTTCTCTTTGAACCCAAGTTCGTGTCCACTTCCGCACCGGAGGTCGGCATTCTGCTGTCAAGACAACAGCATGAACAACGTGTTCGCTTTTCTCTGTTTGTTTGGCGGAGGAGTGTTGTTGTCGCCGTGCGTGTGTGGCTTGCCCTTCACACCCTTTCCTTCTCTTCTTCCGCCATGTTGTCTCCCGTAGTTCCCTCCAACAAGCAAGGCAAGTGGCTGTGCCGGCCTCCTCCGTGTGCCGGTGCCGCGTGCCGCAGGGCCTGCGCGCTCCGCAGCACGCGTGGCGACCACGCCGCGGCTGGGGCGTCGCACGCTCCGGTCAGGATGCGCGTATGTGCGCGGCTCACGCGCAGCAGCCTCTCGGGCGGTGACAGTGCTCCACGCGCACGCCCACACGCAGGCAAGCAGATGTCAAGGTCGCCTTGACGGATGCCGTCGCCCAACGGCATCCGTCTACCCCACACTCCCACACGCAATCACTCACACACCTCTTCTCGATCTCTATCCCTCCTTCCCCGGGTTGTTGTGCCTCCTCAGCATAACAAGAGCACCCACACACACTACACCGCGCATTCCTATACACACTCACACACTCACACAGCTTGTCATGTCCTTCGCCTACCCCGACGAGTCGTACAACAAGACCATGTACGACCAGCAGTTCCAGGGCAGTGGCGGCTACGCACCGCAGAACCAGAACCAGAACCAGTACGCACCGCAGTCGGAGAAGGGACGTCTGGAGCAGGCCCACCGCACGGGCCGCGGCCAGCCCCGCCCGCCTCCGGGCAACGACGACTTCATGATCAGCTTCTGCAAGTGCGGTGGGCCATGCGGCGAGGCGTTCTGTTGCTACTGGTGCCAGATCTCTCGTCAGTACAACATCATCTTCAACGAGAAGCAGGGCATCAACTGGGGTGTCTGCGCGCTGCTCACGTTTCTCGACCTGTGCGTCCTCGACATGGTCGGCATGGCGTGCCAGTGCTACCTCCGCACCCGCCTTCGCAGGCGCTACAACATGAAGGAGAGCTGCTGCGGCGACTGTTGTCGAGTCTTCTGGTGTCCCTGCTGCGCGCTGAGCCAAGCGCACTGGGAGCTGGCCGTCCGCGGCGACAATCCCGGCGCGACCTGCGCGTGCGCCGAGGCCGACGTCACGACGGTCATGCGCTAGTCTCGGCGACACACAGCAGCAGGACGAGGAAATGGAAGATGATGTGGTGCTTCAAAACGTGTCCTCACCGTCAAGCCGCCACTCTCCGCCTCTGCCTCGTGCTAACTAACACACGTGGAGATGAGCCACGGTTACTTCACCAGCGAGAAGACTTTTTGAGCTTTTCAACTGCCACAGCCTGGCCGTTTGAGTTGAGCTTTCTCTTCTGTGTACTTTCTTTTGTTTTCTGTTTTACTTGTTTAATGCTTGCGAGATTGATCGTGCGAGAACACGTTCGCTGCGAGCATCCCCAGTGGCTATACAGTCGCCTAGCCACGTGGAGAGTTCGTCTGCAGAACGTTTTCGGAGCAATGATCGTCCTCCCCCTTCTCTTTTCTCTTCCCTTCACCTCATTTCGTGTGTGGGTCTTCTTTTTGTTTTCCCGAATCTTTTTTTTTTCATATATGTGCTTGTTCGGCCTACAGTAAATCTAAGCATGCTATTCAATGGTGCAACGGGGTGGCTCCCTGCTACTGCTTCCGATATTCCATCAGGCGAGTACTCCAATTCGAGTTCGTGCATTGTGCATGAGATAACATGTGGCCTTTTTTTTGTTTTACTCTTCTTTTACCCTTTCTCCCTACCCTTCGAAAAAAATTGTTTCCTTTTAGTTTTCGTGTTGTTTCTCTTCTTATTCTTCTTCTTTTGTCTGTGTGGGTGTTTTTCTTTTAACGGGCTCTTGCCAGGAAACACGTCCGTAGACAGCACAATCGTGCATGATGTGGGCTACGTCGACGTCTCCTGCGTGGTACGACGCTTCGCGGTGAGAGCGTGCAAAGAGAACCGTTTGTGCACGAAACTGAAAGAAAAAAACAAAAAAAACGAGGCACTTCGACATCGATGTGGACGCATGGAAGTGGCGTGCCCACTATGGCGTCATGGCACGCTCCGTCCTGGATGTGCGGCTGTGCGCTGCGCACGTCCACACGCAGGCACGCAGACAGACAGGCAAGCAGATGTCAAGGCTGCCTTGGCGTCCCCTCACTCGACGGCAAACGTTTGCTCCACACTCCCATACTCAATCGCTCACACACCTCTTCTCCTTCTATCTCTCTCTCTCTATACACACAATTCTCCTTGTTTCTTCAGCCTACTTCGCGATCGTCCACATTCAAATCACCAACATGTCCATTCGCTCTATTTCAAAAGTAAATGAGGCTCCCCTGTCGCCCGACGCCTACGGCAGTTACGTCTCTGGCACTCCTCTGTCACTCCGCAATGCTCATCGCGACAATTTCATCATTGGCCTCTGCAAGTGCGGTGGCCCGTGCCTCGAGTCCTACTTTTGCCGCTGGTGCCAGCTCTCACGCCAGTACAATGTTCTGGAGAACGACACGCGCGGCTTGAACGGGTGCTGTTGTGTGCTGCTCGCGTTGACCGATTTGTTCGTGTTCACGCTCGCGAGCCGCGCGGCACAATGCTGGCTCCGCACCCGCCTTCGCAAGCGCTACAACATGAAGGAGAGCTGCTGCGCTGATTTCTGCATCGTGCTCTGGTGCCCCTGCTGCGCGTTGAGCCAGACGCAGTGGGAGCTGACCGTCCGCGGCGACAATCCCGGCGCGACCTGCGCGTGCGCCGAGGCCGATGTCGCGACGCTCATGCGGTAGCCAACTCCAGTGTGCGTGTGTACGCATGTCGATCGAAGAAGAGAAGGCAGAGGTATCATGCATCGAGACATCGCGTCAGGATGCAGTTGTGGTGTTCCTGTGTTCTTTCATGTCTTGGCCCCTCCTCCCCCTTGTTTTTTAAAAACCACTCTTGGTTCACTTGCGTTACTCTCTCTTCTTGCATGGAAACATCTTTCCACACACTTGTTTTCTAGTGTGGCATTTTTCCTTTTCTTTTTTTGTTTGGTTCTTCTTGCTTTGGAAAAAAATGGGTCAAGTTGAGTGCGCGTGCTGGTGTGGTTGTCTTGTGTGTGGTGGATCTGGACCGCGCACCGTGCACGTCGCTACTGTTCTTCCCGCTCCTCATCATTTCTCTCTTGCTTTTTCGCCGAATGACAACGCGACATCCCCCATCCGAGTGACCTAGTGAAACACATGTAGTCGAGAATGCTGCTCGCTGGGGTTTTTCTTTTCAACCCCGAAAAGCGATTGTCATGTGTCGGTTCTTTGTTCAGTCACCTTTGCTTCTTGATTTCTCTTTTTTTTTTTCTTTTTGCTAACAGGCATCCATAAATGCAGTAGTTTAGACACTCGATTGGAACATGTGAACCCTTTTATACAACTGTTCGCTGTTCCGACAGAAAATTAACGTTGGGTAAGACTCTTTCTTTTTTTTCTTTTGTTTTCCACAAGCGTTGCAGGCTGTGCACGACGTGAGAATGCGTTACCATTTATTTTGATTTATTTTGTGGGCGCGCTCCTGCCCCATTTGTTTCTTTTTCACTGACAACTTCTCGTGAGCATCAAACTTGAGAAGACAAAAAAGAGAAGGCACTACAGAAGTGAGTGCGTCTGATTGCGCAATCAGTAGGACGGAATGTGACACGTGCGAAAGAGACAAGGACAGACACGGCATGCCTATCGCGGCCCTTTACTTATTGTGTGGCTCATGTTGCCATCCCCTTTACACACCTCACACTTCACTCGCCTCCTTTCCGTTCGCCTCTTCCTTTATTTTGTTTTGTTTTGTGCGTCTCATCTGCTGTTGTACTGTCTTCTCACGGGCGTGCTTGACCCCGGCCGGACCTGATCCCAAACATCCCCTACAAAGATTCTCTCGAAACGCATCGTGCACGTCTTGCCGTGCCACAGCAAGTTGTCAAGACATCCACAACGGGGGAAAAAAAAGGTCGAGAATGTCCTTTTCGTACCCGACCAAGAAGAAGCAAGAGTCCTTCTCACAGTTACCATCGTGCGCGTACGGCAATGTGCTCGATGCAGACTGCTCGCCCACCGTCGTCGCAGACTGCTGCACTGGCCCCGCGCTCGCTGAGGCGGTGAAGCAGGACGTTGATTCTGCCGACGTGATGCCCGTCAAGATCGCGGAATCTGTGCAGCTCGGCAAGATCGCGCCTGCAGATCAGCAGACCGCCTCGCCAGGCAGGGATACGTTCATCACCGGACTTTGCAAATCTGGTGGGCCGTGCTGCGAAGCGTGTTGCTGCTATCCCTGCCAGCTCTCCCGTCAGTACAACATGCTGGTGTACAACGTCCGCGGCCTGTCGTGTGGCGTGTGCTGCCTGGTGTGCTGCCTAGAGTGCCCAACCTTGCACATTGTCGGTGCCTGTTGCCAGTGTTATCTTCGCGATGGCCTCCGTCGTCGCTACCGCTTAGCACCTGACGGCTGTGGCGGCTGCGGTGACTGCTGCACCGTTTTCTGGTGCCCCTGCTGCGCGCTGAGTCAGACGCACTGGGAGATGGCCATGCGTGGCGACGACCCCGGTGCGTCAATGTGTGGTGCAAACGTGACATCGTCATCCGTGATGCGCTAGGTACTGTACTGACGTACTCCGCACACACGCGCACACACACATACCTGCATGTTTGCAGACATTCCCTTCCTTTCTCTCCCTTTCTCTCCCTTTCTCTCCCTTTCTCTCCCTTTCTCTCTTTTGGTCGCTCTCGACCTGTGTGTCCCTGTTGAACCGCAGCCCATGTGCACAGTCATCACCGCTGTTGTCAGCAGTAAGAACACAACAAATGCTACCTTGTGTACATGTATTTTATTATCTTATTTTGTGGTTTTTTTTAACTCTCTGATAATTCTGTTTAGTGCATGCATTTAGCATTATCGTCATGTGAGGGGCCTGATTAAGTTTTTTCCGCACCCACCTTTTTTCTTGTTTCTTTTTCTTTTTCTTTTGTTCAGACGTTACCTGTGAGAGTGACCGAGGCCACCGTGAGTCCGGTTACTGTACACTGAACACTTCAATCACATTCAACTTAACGTGGAGACGGACAGAAGGAGCATGTCAACACCGTGTGTGTGTGTGTGTGTGTGTTTGCGTGTGTACCCGGCACGCGATTCTACTTTCGCTCGTATCGTCTCGTTTCATGCGCACATCCATTTGTCCTTGATTAACCAAATACCGTCAGTGACCCAAGTGCGCCATTTTTGTGTTTGGTGTCTCTTATCTATGTCACTCCTTCTGCGCTGCCCACAATCCACATCACCATCCTCTCCCTGCTGTCTCTTCCCATCTGTCCGAAATTGTTCTCACGCTACGCGGTAATCCCTCACACACGGAACACACTCGTAGAGAGCAGGATAGTATATATTTATTGTTTGTGTGTGTGGGTGTCCTCAGTTGCGAACCTGCAGCTCGATTATCTTGTTCTTTTTCTTCTCTCTCTCACACGCACACGCACACGCACAGTCTACCTTTGTCGTTGCACCACTTTTTTTAGTTCTCTCGTTTTGTCCCCAGTTGGCCGATGCGCGGGAAAGTCGATCGGACCTCCTCGAGCCAGCGACGCTCGCGCCGGTCCTCGGCTGACACAACGGCGAGCAGCGACGTGTCCACGCGCTCCACCGTGATTCGCAGTCGCGGCCCGTCCAACCGGTGGGAAACGCAAAGCGCCACGAGCGTCGGCTCCACCAGCCGTGCCCGCCATCGTCGAGGCGCACGCGAAGAAGACGAGGCGGACAACAATGGCGGTGACTCGTACCTGGACGGGAGCGACGATGCGCGGAGTGAAGCGAGCCGCTACAGTTACGCGAGCAGTCAGTTCGCACCGCGGTCCGTCTACGCGGAGGAGGCCAGCTTCCTTTCACAGGCGATGCTCGGCATGTCCAGGCAGTCGCTCGCCGGCGGCGGCGACGGCTCCGTCCGGAGTCGGCGAAGCGCACGGCCCGCGAGCTCGGTGGGCGGCCGCTCCCCACAAGGGCGTTCGCACAGCACCGCCGGCGGTGGGGACCGCGACGATGACGCCGACCGCGTCAGCCTTCGAAGTGGCACGCGTGCACGCTCCAGCACGCGCGGCCACAGCGCGCTCGGTGCGAGCCGGTCGCACATCTCTGTGGATGGGTATGCGCGGGAGCCCACCGCCACCACCACCACCACGACGGCACGCGCGCATCCCGCCCCCAGCACCGCCTCGGGTCCCACCGCGTCACGCCGCCCAGGGACCTCGCGACGCGGACCTTCGGCACCGCCGACCTCGACGAGCCATCTCACCAGCACAAGTCTGCGCACGGTCGACGTCACAGGCCCTGCGGGGGCGGCGAAGAATGGGCGGCTCCGGCAGCTGCTGTCGCGCGCGCGCTCGACGACGCTGCTGGACAGCAACGACGGCACCGTCTTTGATCGCTCGGCCACCGCCGCCACCGGCACAAGTGGCACGGGTGCACCACCGCCCCTCACGCGCTCGGCGAGCGGCAGTGCGAGCGCGCTTTTCTCCGCGCGAGGCCCTCTTGGCGATGGCATGTCCTCCCCTTGCAGCTCCTCAACCACTGCGACGACGCGCTCCCAGCACGGCGGACGGCTGGCTGCTGCTGGTGCGGGTGGAGCAGGCGAGTTGGGCACGCCGAACTCGGGCTCGCTAGGACGTCGCCCCAGCACGCACACCGTCGGCCTCGACAGCAGCAGCAGCGGCACACGCCGCAGCAACGAGCGATTGCGCCTCGCCGCCGCTCTCAACCCACAGAGCGCGAACCCACTGGCCGACCGCAACAGCATCTCCGTCACCGCACCGACAAGCGTGTCCGCCGACGGCAGCCGCCCTGGTCGCGGCAAATCAGCCGCTGGCAAAGGGCGCGGTGGCATTTTATCCTACGCGCACTCGGGTCTCGCCCGTCGCCCTGTGCTGGTCTGGCGCCAGCCGTTCCGCGTGACGGCGATGGCGGTCAGCGTCAGCGGACGGCTCTACACGGGTGGTGACGCGAATGGCGCGATTGTCGCGTGGGATAGCCGCACAGGCGCGGTCGAGTACATCCTCGAGGGCCATCAGGCCGCCGTGCTCGCCCTCGAGCTGCTCGCCACGCAGGACCTGCTCCTCTCGGCCTCGGCTGACCACTCCGCGCGCCTGTGGAGTCTGCAGACGCTCCAGACGCTCTACTCGTTCGAGGGACACAGCGGGCTCGTGAGCTGCGTGGCGTACGCGTGGGTGGAGGACTTGGAGTCGATGGCCTTCTTCACGGGCAGCGACGACTCCACTGTCCGGCTGTGGTCGATCGAGCGAAGCGGTGCCGCGGGGGGTCGCGCAGAGGGCGGGGTGGCGAGCTGCCTGCACGTCTTTCGCGGCCACCGTCGCCCCGTGAACGCGCTGTGCTGCCTGGAAGACGCCACACACGTGCTCTCCGGCGATGGCGAGGGCGTCATGCGCGTGTGGAGCATGCAGGCGCAGAAGTGCGTGACGACCCTCTCCGCGCACGAGGGCGAGGTGACGGCGATCCAGCAGCTGCACATATTGAGCGGGGCCTCGGCCAACGCCACAGCGGCGGCCGGGGAAGACGGGGTGGCCGTGTACATCGCCACGGCTGGGAACGGTGTCGGCGGCGCGCGCGGCGGTTGCGTGCGCCTCTGGCAGGCGAACTGGATGCACACGACGGTGCTGCTCGCCGAGCTGTGCGTGCCGGATCTGATCCCAAGCGTGCGCTGTCTGTTGACCTACCACCACTTCCTCTTTCTCGGCGGGAACCACGGAGAGCTGATGCTTTGGGACACCAGCACAGGCGACGTCACCGCCCTCTTTGTCTTCCACACCCAGGCCGTCAGCGCCCTGACGCTCCACAACAACCAGCTCTGCTCCTGCAGCTTCGACCACCAGATTGCGCGCTGGGACGTGTTGGACCTGTTCGGCAGCGATCAGCAGACGGTCGTGCCCTATCAGCCCTACGTCACGGGCGCGTTTCGTCACGCGTCCGTGTTCCTCGGCGGCTCGGGTGGTGCGACGCCGCAGACCTTGGCACTGCTGCGCGGCAGCCAGACCAGCTCGCGTCGGGCCGAGGCGCTCGTCGCGTCCACCTGGCGTCACGGTGATCAGGAGGACGGCGGCAGCACGGGCGGTCCTGGAGAGGAGCAGAACGGCGCTTCCGCCGAGGGCGACGGTGGGGCGACAGCCGGGAGTGCGGGGATGACGGGCACGGCGGCACGACGACGACGACTGGCGGCCGCGGCGGCCTTTGGTCAGAAGGATGTCTCTGCGAAGGAGGCGGCCGAGACCTACGCGGAGCTCCCCTTGGCGTTTGTGCTCGACCAGCTCGGCACCTCGCGCTTCACTGGGTTCTTCTACTTGGACATCGTCGTCAGCATCACCTTCTGCGTGGTCTTCTGCGTGCTCTTTGCCCAGTTGTACCCAATCGCGGAAAGCTTCTTTGTGTTGGCGGGCCTCGAGGCGCAGATTGCGAACTTCCCGCTGCCGAGCCTGCGCGAGCCACGCACGTTCTTCTCCATCAACAGCGCGCAGTGGTTCTTCCGCTGGATGGACGTCACCGCGCAGCACCTTTGGCGCGACCGCGCGCAGACGAGCATGTTCCCCGCCATGTCTGGCAACAATGTGCTGCTCTCGACGATGCGGCTGCGCGTGAAGCGGGTGAGCTGCGACAGCTGCCAATGGAACCCCGCCGTGGTCGGCTCCACGACGAACGTCTCTGATGACACAATGACGCCCATTGCACGCCCGATTGCGGAAACCGTGCGCTGCGAAAAGGTGGCGCACCGATGCTATGCCGACTGGAACATGCCCGGAGTCCGCGAGAGCACGATTCCGTACCTCTGCCCGATGAGCTCTACGTGCTATCAGAACCAAGCCTACCTCAACGTCAGCGCCATGGCCATCGACGCCGGTGTGGACCCAGACGTGGGCTTCACGTACAGCGCTCAAGCCCATTGCCGCGACTACTCGAGCATTCTGTCCTCGTTCAGTCGCGGTGGATACTTCGTTGACTTTTTCTACACCGACTCCTTCACCGCGCTGCGCCGCCAGCTCGCCGCGCTGGAGACCCTGGGCTTCGTCGACGATGTCTCCACGCGACTCGCGGACGTCTCCGTGTTCACGTACAACCCCAACACCGATCTCTTCAGCGCCTCTGACTTCACGTGCGAGGTGCCCTCCGCCGGGGCGTGGCTGTGCTCGGTGCGGTCTGATGCGTTCGAAGTGTACAACAACGAGACGATGCAGCCGCGGCTCGCGTGCCACATTGTGCTGTTCCTGCTCGCGCTCGTGATGGCGGCGATGACGGTGTGGAAGACCGTCAAGGCTGTCCGCACGCAGCGACTGACGCGACGCGTGCTGAGCATCCTGGTGTGGGTCGACGCGGTCGTTACCGTGCTGCTGATTGTCCTGACCGCGTACTTCTTTCGCTGGATGCACGTCAGCGCGTCTGTGTCGGTGCGCGAGCTGGTCGAGGTCACCGCGGCAGATCGTCGGGCGGATCTGATCGCAGCGAACAGCCAGCAGCGCGCGCAGCTCACCCAAGTCGCCGACGCCTATCGTATCTTTCTCCGCCTGGCTGGTGTCACCGCGATCGGCATGGGCGTGCGCGTGCTCGCCAGCTTCTCTGCCCTGTCCTACTGGCGCTTCTTCATGGACGTGTTTCGCCGCGCACGACCGCTTGTGATCGGTTTCATGGTGATGCACACGGTGCTGCTGCTTGGCTTCGCGCAGGCCGCCCACTTGCTCTTTGGTCGCACCCTGCTCGAGTACAGCACGCTCGGCCAGAGCTTCATGGCCCTTGTGCACCGGCAGTGGGGCTCTGGCGATGCGATAAACAGCATTGAGGCCACTCTCACCGAGCGATGGACCTCCGCCGTGTTCTTCTTCTTTTTCTTCTTCATTGTGTTCGACTTTGTCGCCGTCTCGTTCTTCGTCGCCGTGCTCGTGAACAGCTACACCGAGACCGCCAAGGCTACGGCCGTGATTCCGCTGACGCAGACGGTGTGGAAGCGCGCGCACGATGTGCGCTACCGGCTCCGCTGGGAGGCTCTGCGACGGAGCTGGGTGGTGCAGCACTTGCGCCATGCGGCACGTCGCATTCGTCTGTGGGCACGTCGCCGGCGCCGAGAAGGCCGTGTGCGTCGTGTGCGATCCAGCCTGGCGGGCCCTGCGCAGTCGATCGTTCTGGGCAACTCGGTGGCCAGCGGCCTGCCAGGCGGCGGCAACGAGAGCGTCGTCAGCTCCAATGCACCGCTTCTCTCGAATGCGTCTTCTGCGTGGGGGGACGAGGAGGCGGAGGCGGAGCTCATGGACGGCGCCGATGCCCTGGACGAGCGCCGTCTGCTGCGCTTGCTGCGCCTGAAGCTCGAGGGCGTCGGCCTTGGCGATGGCGTCGAGGACGAGGACGCGCAAAACGGCGGCGCATCCGTCGCGGCCATGAGTGATGGGGTGCTCTCCGCGAGCATCGACTTCAGCGGGCGGTGGGGCAGCACCGGCGGTCCGGGCGGCGCGGACCTCGGCGGCAGCTTTTCGACGCTGAGCAGCTCGACGACGAACAGCGCGCTGTCGGGAGGTGGTCGGTACGCACGGGGCCCGCCGGCCTCCGCGATGGAGCGACGCGGTCGCACGCGGCCGAATGTGCTGCATGGCTGGTCCGCCTCCGAGGCGAGCGCGGGTGGTGGGGACGGCAGGCACAGCCACACGTACCACCGCAACAATGGCAGTGGCGGTGAGGCGAGCTACGTGAGCGACGGCTCACGCCCCTTGACCACCAGCACTGCCCGTGACACGTCCGCATTCAATCGCCACTTGCCTCTTGGACGGCGCTCGAACGCGTCCGGCACTGCGGCGCGCAGCCACGGCGGAGCCAACAGCAGCGTGGTGGTCGCACGTATGCATCAGAAGCAGCAAGAGCGCGCGCATCGACTGAGTACCGTCATGGTGCGCAAAACAGATATTGCGTTTGTGCTCGCCGCCGTTGTGGAGGAGGCAACGCGCGGCACCGCACGTGCGAGCGAGACTGTGGACACGTTCATGGATGCCTACTCGCGCAGTTTTGTGAACCACATTTGGGAAGACCTCGCGTGGCATTACCACTACGTGCACCGCTCAGAGAATAGTCGCGAAAGCGCGACCAAGGAGATCAACCTCCGCGCCCGCGTGGAGGCGGCGCTGGTGGTGCTCGGCCCGTCCTTTGCGCTTGTCGACAGCGCGCAGCAGCAGCTCGAGGCACAGGAAGGTCATCTGTGGCCGCTGGTTCAGGCGCTCGAGCAGCACGGAGACACGATGCGCCTGAACAAGCTGAACAACATGAATGCGAATGGTCCAGGTGAAGGAGGAAGCGGTGGCGGTGGTGGGGCGGCCAGCACTGTGAGCGGGAGCAGCACGCGCGCCATGTATGGGCAAAGCCATTAGTCCACGTCACGGCGGCAACACACGTCGTCACTGTTTGTCTTCTTTTTCTTCCGCACACACACACACACACACACACACACACATACATACACCAGGAAATTTGAAAAACCGTTCTTGCTTGCTTCAGAGAAGGACTTTGGGAATATCTCAAGTTGCCTCTCTTTCACCGTTTTTTTTAATTTCATTGCTCCTTTTGATCTGACATGTACACTCGCCGCGTATTTTTGCACCTCTCCTTTGTGTGTTGTTTTAGTTGCTGCTTTTTTTTTTCCTCCATGTTGAGAGCTCTGTTTACTACTTGCCTGTGTTCCTCAGCCTCTGACAGAACCGAGGTTCGTCACAACGAAAAAAAAAAAAGAGCAGACGTACAGACGCCCAGTCCGCTCTGGCTTTCCCACATACCACTACTGCAAAAGGTGGTGCGCACACACCGTCGCCGAGTGTCTTTGGTGGTCGCTGCGCACAGCAACTTTTCTGGTTATCACTTTTGCCTTCACATCCTCCCCTTTTCCTTCCACTATCCTTTTTTTTTGTGTGTGTGTGTGTCATGTACTCTTGCACAATGCGGCGTTTTGGTTGGAGAAGCAGATTGTCAAGGAAGACGAAACAGCGAACACACACACAAAAAAAAAAGCACACATTCCGACAACAAGTGCAGAACGTCGCGACGTCAAACAGAAAAAAAAACGCGCATTCACACTCGCCCACACCATGGAGTTCTCTGAGCTTTCTCCCGACGAAGACTGCCGCCCCGTCAGCGTGCACCCCTTGGTTGTCTTGAGCATCAGTGATCACGTCACGCGCATGGACTACGTGGCATTCCAGCGTGAGGCACGTGGTGGAACGGCCCAAGACGAGGCGGCGGCGGAAGGGGATGGCAGCGGAGCTGTGCGTCGCGAGCATCCGCTGGCACCTGTGCTCGGCATTCTGCTCGGCGAGCACCTGCCGTCGACCAGTCGCACAGGAGTGGAGGTGGTCGCCTCCTTCGAGGCGGTTCTCCGCGGGGCTACTGACGAGATCTCGTCGCTGCCGCACCCGCCCAACAAGCGCTTTCACGCGCAGACCGAGGCCGAGGGTACCGCGGAGACGGAGCAGACGGCGTGGTCGTACTTGCAGGAAGACCGACAGTGGTATGTGGATCACATTGACTGGGCCTCGGTGGCGGATATGAGCGAGCAGATGTGCCGTGTGCACCCCGAGATGCACGTGGTGGGCTGGTACACCGTCGGCAGCGAGCTCGGCGACCTGGCTGTCTGCGCGCAACTGAACGCGCGCGTGGCGGCGATTGTGCAACAGGACGAGGAGCGCAGGAAGCGGCAGGCCGAGGATGAAGCGAACAAGCGCCGCGAGCAACGGACCGGCGCGGAGCCACTGAGCGATGGCAACAACACCACCAGCAGCAGTACCGCCGCAGCAGCCGGTTCGGCCAACGCCGCGGCAGGCCACAAGGCGAACAGCGCAGAGGAAACGACGGAGGCCAGTTTGCTCGCACTCGTGGTCGACGCGCGCATGTCCGACCATCAGGCCAAGCTGCCCGTGCACGTGTTTACGGTTCGCATGAACGACGCGGCCACCGTGGCGGCCCTCGCTCCGTCCACGGCGGTGTCGGCAAAGACGGACACGCCCGCGCTCGCCACGCGTCTGCACCTCGACACCTTGCCGTCTGGCATGCACGTGTCCGAAGACGCGCCGATGAGTGTGGCATCAGTGTCCGAGTCATCACCACCACCACCACCACAGAAGAAAGTGACGACCTTCTTGATGACCCGCTTCCGTATCGACTCCGACGAGATTGAGCACATTGGCATCGACGGCGCCATGAACGTCGACCTCCAAGCCCGCCGTGTGCGCCTGTCAGACGACGCGCTTGCCGCGAGGGGCGAGTCCCGCTTCTACGCCGGACGTGGTGGCGGCGGTAGTCGTCGTCAGGGGCTCTCTCAGAATGATATTGCGCTTGTGCGACAGGCGCTGCAGACACCTGCAGAGCTTGGCCCCAGCGTCGCGCGCTTTCGTCAAGCCCTGCACGTGCTGCGGCACCGTGTACGCTTGCTCGTGCTCTATCTCGAAAGCATCGAGAAGGGCGGCGTGCAGGCCGTTGAGGAGGACGACCACATGTTGCGGGAGATTGCCTCCATTTGTGCGAAACTGCCGTGTGCGCCGCCCTTGTACCCGCACGCCCACTGGAATGACATCCACACACAGCAACATCAACAACAACAACACCAGATGCCTGTGACCAGTCCTCAGCCAGGACATGCGACAGCAGCCCTGTGCCTGCCTCGCACTGCGCACGGTGAGGGGGCGGTGAACGCCCTTGTCGAAGAGCGCGAGCGCACACTGCTGGCCGCGCTGCTCACCGCACAGACCAAGGTCGCGCTCGACCTCCGCCCGATGCAAGCGGCCCAGGCGCGCGCGACACACCAGCTGTACCAGTGCACGGTGGACACCAAGGAGAGGATCCGCGAGGAGACCCGTCAGCGGCAGCAGGTGGCGGCCGAGCAGCGCTCGATTGACTATGACGAGTCCGGGCTGGGTGCCCGAGGCAAGACGGGATCAAAGCTTTTTGGTTTCAAGAAGCGTTATTGAAAGACTCGGCTATCCTGTGCGCGCCTGTGCAGATACGTTGATGGTGGTGGACGCACCCTCCCTCATTTTTTATTGGCTTTTGCTGTGTTTGTGTTCTCTTTCGTGGTGCCGTTCGTGCACACTTTTTATTACGTGCAGGCAGTTTTTTCTCTCTCTCTCTCTTATTCTCCTTATTTGTTGGTACTCGTGTCTTTGTGCCTCGACGTTCTTCATTCCCTCATTTTTCTTTTGCTTTGGTTCGTGAGGAATGAAGACAAAGCAAAAATGAACAATCGATGAAGATGAACGTGGATAGTAAAACGCGCACGAGGCAAAGCAAAAAGAACAAAACAGAGAAAAAAAAATTGTCGTCGTGAAATACGTGTCGGGTGACCACCACCCGCGATGACAGCCGCACTCACGCCATAATGCTACGTGCACTGGACCGTCTGCACAGCTGTCTCTGCACACAGAGCCTACGCAAGCACCGTCTATGCGTACTCTCATCTCCGTATTGCCCCTTTCCATCTCACTCACCCCCCCCCCCCCCGCTCACCACACACACACACACACACACACACCTTTCTGGTCTGTTCTCCTGTTGCATTCCTTCATTGTCCGGTTATACACTAGATACTTTAAGCGTTTCGATCAGAACTCTTTCCCTCCTTAACTCAACTTAAATTTTTCCCTTATACACGCAGCGCTAGCTTCCACTCACCTCGTGAAGAAGATTCAGCCCCTATAGTGTTCCCTTTCTCAAACTCTCTTTTTTCCCCTTTTCCAGTTTTTTTTCTTTCGTCCGTCTTCACCCACACTTGGTTGCTTCCGTTCTCGTTCTCAACAGAAAGAGTACGTATTTTAGCAGCCCCGTTGGACAAGACTAAAAACAGAGAAACAGAAAAGTTATCGTAAAGGTCAGTCGTTGTTTCTTTTCCTCCAAGCAAACTGCCGCTTTCCTACGAAAAAAAAAAAAGAAACGAGAAACCAATCTCAAGTGACCATACACACGCACACTTGACAACTCTCTCCCCCTAACTTTTCACAACCCCCACAAAGCCCTCACTCCATCGGAATCATGTCCTCTCACGGCAGCGAACCGATCCACGAGGAGGTTTCCTCGAACGCGCCGTCGAACACGCCGTCCCACCCCGTTCTTTCGGCGGTGGGTGGTGAGAAGCCGCACTTTGTGCACCCGTCCTCCGCCAAGCTCTTCGAGAAGGCACCCTTCCTGCGCCACATCCCCGTCGCCGGACCCGCCCTGGAGGGCTTCGGCCCCAAGGTCTTCTTCTCCCTCGGCATGTGCTATCTGATGTGCAAGGGTGTGGCCGATCAGATTATCGGCTTCTCGCGCAGCCCGATGATGCGCAACCGCTTCGGCATTGACGCGACGCGTTACCAACGCCTTGGTAGCATGTACTCGATGGGATGGGCCATCAAGGCCTTTGTCGCCGCGCTCACGGACATGTTCGCGCTCCTCGGCTACACCAAGCGCTGGTACATGATCATCTCGTGCGTCTTTGGCGCCGCCTTCGGGCTCGGCTACGGTCTCCTTCCCGCCAAGCCCAGCTCCGCCAACATCGCCGCCGGTTTCATCTTCCTGACCTGCCTCGGCAAGGCCAACGTGGATATTCTCTCCGAGGGCCACTACAGTCGGCTCATGCGTCACAACCCCGAGGCCGGCCCCGCGCTGATTTCCTGGATTTGGTGGATGATTCTGCTCGGCTCTGTCATTGCCAGTGTCATCCAGGGTCCTCTGTCCGATAACAACATCATGCAGGTCGGTGTGTTCATCTCCGCCGGTCTCCAGCTGCTGACGTCCATCTTCTTCATCTTCAACTGGTACGGCGAGCAGCCCAACCGCGTCGAGCGCGCGGAGGATGCGCGCCTGATCCACGCAGAGCTCAAGAAGGAGGAGGCCGAAAAGCGCGCCGCGGAAGGTGACCTTGGTGACGAGCTTGGCATGGCGCCGGAGAAGAACCTGCACCCTGAAATTGACGACCACCCTCTGGACGCGGATGCCGACGACAACATGGTGGGCTTCTCCAACGATGCCCAAGTGGTTGAAGACGAATCGTTCGAGATGCCGGAGATTCCGACGTGCCTGTGCGGCGTGTTCGAGTTCAACCGTGAGGTGTTCTTCCGCAACTGGCGTATTGTCGCGTACAGCGGTCTCATGACGGCCTCCGTGATCACCATGGTGTGCATCAACATTCTGGGAACCACGTGGCAGCTCATGTACGCCTGCATTGTGATTTCCGTCGTGGACTGCGTGGCGGCCTTCTTTGCGCTGCCCCTCGTCATTGCCAAGGCGCAGGTCTTCATCTTCTTCTTCTTCGTGCTGTACATTCAGCTGCCCGGCGCACTGGATTACTTCTACCTGGCCGACGAAGCCTGCCTGCCTGGCGGCCCGCACTTCAGCTACACCTTCTACAACACTATTGCGGCCGTCATCAGCAACGTGGGTGGTATTATCGGTGTCACGCTCTTCACGTACGTGTTCTACCGCCTCAACTACCAGGTGACGCTGTGCGTGACCGTCTTCATTCAGGTCCTGGCCTCGCTCTTCGATCTCATCATCCTTGAGCGCTGGAACGTCTACATTGGTATTCCTGACCACGCCATGTACATTATGGGCGATGCGATTGTCTACCAGATCACGTACATGCTGGCCTACATGCCCAACGTGGTGCTCATGTCGCGACTCTGCCCGCGCGGCTCCGAGTCGATGGTGTACGCGTTGATGGCCGGTTTCGCCAACCTTGGTCAGACCATGTCCCAGGCCATTGGCAGCCTCTGGATGGAGACGTGCTGGCCCGTCGTCAGCGACCTGCCGTGTGACTTCAGCAACTGCCGCTGGTTGGTCATCACGGGTCACCTTGGTGCCCCGCTGCTGATCATTCCCATGGCCTTCCTGCTGCTCCCACGCGCGCGTATTTGCGATGATATTGACGTGAACGGCCATGTGATCAAGGCGGCTGAAGAGGAGCGCGAGGCGGCCAGGGTGGCCAAGGCCGAGCACAAGGAGGAGCCCTACGCCGAGGAGAAGTTGGGCAGCAGCCCCGACGACGAGCGTGTGGAGTAAAAAAAAATCAACAGAGAAAGCAGAGAAGATGGGAAAAGAAAGCACAGGACATTGTGAGTACTGCCAGTGTTCACATGGACTCGCAGCTCTTCTTGTCACAACCCTCAGTCTCTCTTTTTTTCGTTTGTTTTCCTTTTTTTTTTAATTCTTTTGGCCACACGGTGTCTCGCCCCGTGCTCTCCCCCTCCCCTTGTTTCATGACCACTCATCGAGAGATGGAACACTTAAAAAAAACCGAAATACACACGTTTCACTGAACAAAAGATAATAAAGGAAGAAGGAAACTACTTTGTTTTCTTCAACGCCAATCTGACAGCGCTTCTTTTTCTACTAATTAAAAAAACAATTTTTCTTTTTTCTTTCTTTTCTCGTTCCTCTCCCGTTTCTCGCATCGCAAGAGGCGCTAGTTCGGCTGTATCTGCAGTATACACACAAACAGAGAAGTGAACCCAAGAACAGCGAACTGCCTAGCATGCAGACCAAGGATTCGAAGAAGAAAAGAAGGTCGTGAGAAGTCATTTCACAGCCGCCACACATTCACACACACACACACGCTCGCGTTTCGTTTTCTTTTCTTTTTTACGGTGCTATCCTTCACTCTGGTGTTTGCTAGCCCGGATCTTGTTCCTTTTGCATGTTTTTCTTATTTTCGCCTTTCTCGCATGCACGCACTCCCCTCTCACCCACTCTTCGGTCACCGTTTCGCTTCCAGTATGCGCGTCTGTCCGTCAAATTGGAGACCAAAGAGGAAAAAAAATGAGAGGAGAGTCGCCAGACGCAAACGAAGAAAGAACAAAGGAAGAAAAAAAAACATGGTGAAGACCCACAAAAAGGAAGATAGAAATATGAGAAAGTAGTGTCCTTTTTTCCCCTTTCTTTTGGCGTGTCAATGTGTGCGTGTGTGCGCGTGTGTGTGTGGCTCGATTACTTTTTCACTTAAAACGACCTTTTGTGTACTTTGCTTTGTTTGCGTCTCTCTTTTTTTTTTCTTGTTTTCTTTCTCGTTTCTCTTTCTTTTCTTGTTTTTTTTTTGATTTTCTATTTGCTTTCTTTACTCTTGATTGTCATCTCCCTCCTGCCCAGCGTGTCCCGCTCTACCTCGACTTCACCTTGCTGACCAAAAGAAGGAGTCCGTTTGCCCAACAAGCACACAGACACACACGCACTCCACTGTTACAGAAGAACATGCTTTCCTCTGACTATTTGGGGGTGCGTGTGTATGGACACACACTCTCTCCCTATTTTGTCACCTCGGCACAGAAGCCAGTGAGATCCACATCAAGACAGCCCGGAGAAACCAATGATCAACTGTTTATTGCCAGTGATATTTGTTTTCTCTCACCACCTTCACTCATGCAGTTGTGAGCATCTGCATGTGCGTTTTTCTTTTTTTTTCAACATTTTTTTTTCTCGTCCTTTTTTGTTTTTCTTGCTGGACTTCTATTTCAGTCTGGCATTTCTGCCAGAGCAGCGTCTTATCTTTGTGACTTTGTCCTTTTTTTTTTTTTCGTCATCAATTCACTTCTGCGTTCTATTTGTCGTCTTCTTTCTTGATTGGGATTCTTTTCATTGCGCGCCACATGTGTACTGGATAATGTGGCGACAACAAAAAAAAAGAGCCGCTCTGTTTCTTCTTGACCGGGAAAAATCATCTTTTTGACCGTGCTCGTGTTGTAGTTAAATTTCTTTTTTTTTTCTGGTGTTGTTGTTTCCATCTGTCTCCCCGTCTGGCGGGTTGCTTGCACCTTTCAAAAGGCACTACTCGATGCCTTCTCAGTGACGGCTCTCAAAGAACATGTTACCATTGTTCTCCTGCAGAGTCAAGTGAACGCTTCATGCAGAAACAAAAATGGATGTGGTATCTGTGTATGTGTGTGTGCGCGCGTATGTGTGCACTTTCAGCGAACAGAACACAGGTTTACCTGTTTTGTTCCTCACGTTGATTTCCTTTTTTTTTTTCTCTTTCCTGTGCCTTCTACTGCCAGCGTGGTTTTGACAACGGTCTGTCCGTGTCTTACTTTTGCTCGCGCGCACACATACACACAGCCATTTTTCGTCTTTCTGCACTCAGTGTTGTTGTTTTTTTTTCGCGTTCACCGAATTGTCACTTGTCAGTAGCGAGGCTCAGGGCCCACAGAAGAAAAAAAATGTGGAGCACTTGGAAATCACTGAAAAACGCCACGAAGAGAAAAAAGGAGTTGAGC
Organism: Wallacemonas sp. Wsd; assembly: GCA_030849645.1. Classification (NCBI taxonomy): domain Eukaryota; phylum Euglenozoa; class Kinetoplastea; order Trypanosomatida; family Trypanosomatidae; genus Wallacemonas; species Wallacemonas sp. Wsd. The sequence goes on along the minus strand of JASANQ010001138.1, from coordinate 16,967 downwards.
ACGGTAATCAAGTTAGATTCTAACAATGTACGGGAACTCAAAACGAGAGCAAAAAATACAAAAAAAAAAGTAACAACAAGACAACATATCTGGGCAGCACCGCGGCGAAAGATCTGCAGCCATTGCCATAAGGCGAGTGCGATGATGTCTTCTCTTCTCTCTTTCTTCCATCTCTTTTTTTTTTTCTTCTTCTTTTCTTTCCCGTTCCTGTTGACTGAAAGAAAATTACACTAATCTGCAAAAAAAAAGTATATGTCTGTCAATTATGGTTCGTTTCGCTCCCACTTTCTGTTGTGTGTCCTTCTTTTTTTTTTTTACGTTCTTGTATGTTGTTTTTCTTCTTTTCTTTTTCCCTCTCCCACCCTCTATTTGACACACGCAGAAAATCCCCATAGAAGAAAAAAAAGAGTAGAAAGGCCACGCGGTTCGCAAATGCATTTCACGTTGCCAGTGATATGTGTACGTATGTGTACGTGTCCGTGTGTGTGCGTGTGTAGACCGTCGCTTGGACGTGAGAGACGAAAATCGTCTGGCGCGCACATGTGGATGCGCAGACGCGTTTCTTGACCCCGTGCACGCGTCATGTCTCTCCCCTCTTTATGGCATTTTTCGACAAGCGCACGCTGACTCCTCCCTGTGTATCTGACTCACAACACGTTCTCATTCTCTCGCTGTCTCGCTCACTCCTACCTCTTCTCCACTTGCATGGTGTAATCAAACACGAAACGAATCGAGCATTTCCTTCTGGACATTTACAAAATTTCCGAAGAGTAAACTTTACTTTTTTACGTAACATAACTCCGCACTCCTTTTCTTTTCTTTTTTCCTCCTTCCTTTTCCTTTTTTTCCCCGGTTCGCACATCAATCTCTCTGGACTAGCTTTTCAGTGATACCTCATTGATATAGCCCACCCACGCAGAGAAGAAGCCCGCCACCACAAACACAAAAAAAAAAAAGCACTCACAATCATGTCTGAGCCTGTCCACGAATCCCCAGCCGATCGGAGCGGCGACGAGCCTGCCCTCACGGCTGGCCAGGATGTGGAGACCGAGTACATCCACCCCAAGTCCCGCGCGCTGTTTGCGGTCTGTCCGTGGATCGAGAAGATCCCCATCTTTGGCTACGCCTGCCGTGCCTTTGGCCCCCAGCCCACGCTTTCCCTCGGCCTGTCCTACTTTCTGTGCAAGGGTATTGCCGATCAGATGATTTCGTACGCGCGGTACGCCATGTTCATGGATCGCTTCGGCATTGATGCGCAGCGTTACCAGCGTCTGGCGAACATTTCCACCATGGGGTGGTCGATCAAGGCCCTCACGGCCATGCTGTGCGATGCGTTCGCGTGCTTCGGCTACACCAAGCGCTGGTACATGTTCATCTCGTGCATCATCGGTGCTGTCTTTGCGCTGGTCTACGGCCTCCTTCCCGCCAAGCCCAGCTCCGCCAACACGGCCGCGGCTTTTGTGTTCCTCTGCTCGTACGGCAAGGCCAACGTGGATATTCTCTCCGAGGGCCACTACAGCCGCATGATGCGCGCTCACCCGAAGAACGGCCCAGCGCTGGTGTCGTGGATTTGGGTGTGGATTATGGTGGGTGCCATCATTGCGAGTGGTATCCAGGGCCCCTTGTCCGATGCCAACCTGATGCAGGTCGGTGTCTACATCTCTGCCGGTCTCCAGTTCATCACGGGCGTCATCTACCTGTTCAACTGGTACGAGGAGCGCAAGAACCGCGAGGAGCGCACGGATGACGCCATCTTCCTGTACAATGAGGCCAAGAAGGAGCGCGAACGCCTTGGTCTGGATGATCCCGCCAAGGACCTTCACCCGGAGAACGATTACCCCGTTGAGGCCGGCGAGGATGCCCTCGATGATGACATCCAGGATGCCGAGGACGCGGGCTTTGAGCTGCCTGAGCCGATCCCCTGCCTGTGCGGCATGTTTGAGTTCAACAAGGAGGTGGCCGTGCGCAACTGGCGTATCTTTGTGTACAGTATCGTCATGACGTGTGCTGTCATCACGATGACATGCGGCAACATTCTGGCCGATACGCTTGGTCTGCTGCTCATCTGCGTGATTGTGTCCGTCACCTGCTGCGCGACGTCCTTCTGGGCCCTGCCACGTGTCATTGCGAAGGCCAACGTCTTTGGCTACCTTCAGATGGTGGTTTACCTGCAGCTGCCCGGTGCGACGGACACGTACTACATGGCCGACGCGAACTGCGCGCCTGAAGGCCCGCACTTCAGCTACACCTTCTACAACACCATCTCTGCCGTCATTGGTAACGTGGCTGGTCTGGCCGGTGTGTCCGCGTTCAACTACATCTTCGCGCGCCACAGCTACCGTCTGACCTTCATCATCACCACGATTGTGCAAATTCTGGCCTCCATCTTCGACATTATCATGGTCAAGCACTGGAACCTGTACATTGGCATTCCCTACCATGCCATGTACATCCTCGGTGATGCAATTGTGTACCAGGTCTGCTACATGCTGGCGTGGATGCCGATGGTCGTGTTGCTGTCTCGCCTGTGCCCGCGCGGCTCCGAGTCCGTGGTGTACGCGCTGATGGCCGGTTTCTCGAACCTGGGCCAGTCCACGTCGTCTGCCGTCGGCGCGATTATCATGGAGTACGGTTGGACGATCGACTCCGACAGCATCCCGTGCGACTTCAGCAACATCCCGTGGCTGCTCTTCGTCGGCCACATTTGCCTGCCTCTGCTGGTGATCCCGCTCACGCTGCTCATTCCGAGCGCCAACATCTGCGATGATCTCGATATTGACGGCAAGGCCATCAAGGCCGAGGTGGATGCGACCGCCAAGGTGGAGCAGGAGGAGGTGGCCCGTGAGCTCGCCAAGGAGGAGCCCATCAACGAGAGCTCCAACGAGAATGAACTGTAACGCACAAGACAAAAACAAATACAAAAAGTGTATACATATACACGGAGCTCAACGGAAGACTAAATCAAAGATTGTTTTTTTCTTAAAGAACCAAGCTAAAAAAAAAAAAGCAAGGTCGATTGTACCGCGACCTGGTTAAAACTGGTGAAAAGCCATCTTCCGAATGTCCTACAGCACGCATGCGTTGTCGTGGCACGGTTGTGATTTGATTTCGAGAGTTTTCTTGGCGGCATGTGTGCGTGGGGGCGTTCGTTCTGTTGTGCTACGCAAATACGTTCCCGCAATCCTCATGCATTCATGTACGCCAACAAAAAAGAAAACAATCGGCTCGGACACATCCGCCACGACAGCCTCAAGCACCACGGAGACAATCGGAAAAAAAAATGAAAAAATTGACACATTCACCTCAGCTTTTCCTTTTACTTTAATATATATCATCATGTTGTTGTTGTTCTTTCTTTTCTTTTGTCCGTTTGATTGTTTTGTTTTTTCATCATGTTTTCTTTTTTTTTTTACTTTGATTATTGAGGACAGTATTCAGGCCAATGAGTAGAACAAGGAAGAACGCCAACAAAAAAAACTGTTATTTGGAGAAAGATACAGCTTTATTTTAATGTTTGCGTATACTTCGTTAAAGCTGACGAGTTTTTTTTTTCCTTTTCACACACTTCACGCGATTTTCGATTTTTCGAGCACGCCAATTGGTCATTCACCCAAAAAAAAATGGAAAAATGCATAGCAGACACACATTCACTTGCTCCTCTGTATATGCACACACACACACACACACGCGCGTTCACATGTAGATGCGGACACTTGAGGTTCAGTGTAGCGCTCGTCTGGAAATGCAAATCAAAGGCAACAAAGAGGACTAGTCTTGGTCTGGTCGAATACGTGCTGACAAGCGCTTGTCGAACACACAGGACAAAAAAACGGGAAATCGCCAACAAGACGCACACACAGACAGAACTGGGATTGTACATCTAGTGATCTTTTTTTTTTCTTTTTTTTTTCTTTCTTTCTTTCTCCCAGTACAACTTTTCCCCCTCTGTGTCTGTGTCCGCGCGCTTGTTGAATCTTCTCCGTCAGTTCCACTGTGTGGACTTGTCCTTGTCATCTGTACACACGCCACCATCGTTGTCGTTCCTTCTTTTTTGTTTATGCTTCTTCCTGTTGAGCGCACCACAGGATTTGCTTCCAAAGCTGCAGGCTCGCCCGTTTGTATTCGTAGTTTCACATTGCTACGCTGGTGTGGGCGTGTGAGTGAAACCCTCGGCTTCAGCTGTCTGTGTGTGTGTGTGTGTGTGTATCTGCAGTTGTGCGCGAGGGTGTGTGTGTGACTGTGTATTGCGGATGCCCTGCTGTCTTCTTTTTTTCCTTCGGCCTCTCCTTCGCGGCTTCGCAGTTGCATCATTGCGCTTTTTTTTGTTGTTTGTTTGTTTGTTTGCTAATCCCTCATTTTTTTTTCGACGTTGTTGTCCAATCTCTGACTAATTCCCTCAGTTTTTTGTTTCCCGACAAGAAAACGAACGTGTGTTTGAACCTCTGAGTTGACACTTTTTTTTGTCACACGGTCAGGTATGCATCTCGTAAGTATGATGCTTTTTTGTGAAGCTCCTCCTTTTTCACATACACCTTTTTTTTTTTTCACCCCTCTTTTTCACGCCTGAAGAACAAAAATCACTAAGTTCCTTGTAATTATTGTTTTTGATTTCTCTTTGAAACCTTATTTTGTTGTGCCATTCACATTCCCAGTTTCTTTTTTTACTTTTGTTCCTTCTTTTTTTTTATATTAATTACTACCCGATCCAATAGAGATGTTCAGTTGACCACAACTGATCTCACTGAAGGACTGTGGCATCACATCAGTGCATGGGACGTTGATGAGAACGAAAAAACGTAAAATCACACAGAGAAGGTGCGGCAGAACACTGCCAGCTGTCACCAACGTGAGTGACATCGTTAATGAATGTGTGCTTTTTTTTTCCTTAAGAGGGAAAGAAAAAGAAAAAGAGTGCTGGAAAGAGAAAATGGTGGAGAGTCAGGGGGTGGACAGTAAAGATGACCTGCAAACCGTGTGTGGGTACGACCTTGTCACCCCGCCGCCCCCCAGCCTCCCTCGCTCTCCCCATGAGACAAAACCTATTGATGTGCTCATCGAAGGCCGCAGTGTTCCAAAATGGTGCATCTTTCTTTTTCTTTCCTTTTTCCTCTTTTTTTTTTTTCTGGCCATTGAGCTACCCGCACGCTGTCATTGCTAACAGTGCATGCCCTTGTGCATCAGCGCACTTTACTCTCTCGCTCTATATATTTCCCTTTGATGCCAAAACAAAAAATCTTCGTTTCTTTTTCCTTCTTCATTGATAATTGTCACTTCAAAAAGAAAAAAGGCGTACTGTATCAGTTCAGCTAGCCTTCTGAAATTGAGTATGCCCTTTGGAGACCTTCTTCAGCGCCGATGAAGTCGCTGCCATGCAGCTGTGGCTTCGCCGTAGTTCAGCTGGTAGGTCGATCGCCTCGTGCCGCGGTAGCGCTCATNCCCCCCCCCCTGGAACGGCGTCACCAACAAAAAGGGAAGAGCGCCTAACGGTGGTGTATCAGCCGTGCGCTTCTCTTCACTTGCGGACCTTGCGAACAACCTGTCCCCATCATGTGGGGCGTGCTCTTTGTCCTCTGACATGCTAAAAATCCTCAAATTGTGTCTTTTTTTCTTTCTCCTTGTCCCCTTTGACGTTTCGATACGCACCACAACAGAACACACCATCAACAAAAATATATACATTTCAGGCAGCTTCGGCATCGCCTTCAGTTTTCTTGCGGTACATATTTCCACGCAAGCACACCCCAAAACAAACAAACAAAAACTGCACACATTACCGCATCAATACGTCTATTCAAGTCTACAGACAGACACACAAACACAACCAACAGCAAAAATAAAAAACGCAAGAAGCAGCTGCAGGCGCCATCAACAACAATGTCTGCACAGCCTGTCGTCAAGTTCTTCGACAGTAACGTGACCAACGTGGTGAACGAGTCCAGCCACGGTCTGTGCACCTACAACAGCAAGGTGCAATGCATTCCCAACACAAACGTCGTTGTCGCGTGTAACCCGGACCCGACCAAGGTGCTGCTCATGTGCGGCGGCGGCAGCGGACATGAGCCGGCGCACGCGGGCTTCGTCGGACGCGGCTGGCTGAGCGCCGCCGTCTGCGGCAGCGTCTACGCGTCTCCACCGACGGCCCACGTGAGCGCCGCGATTGAGCACCTCGCGCAGGTGCAAGGCGGCAAGGACGGTCCGGGCATCCTCGTGATCATCAAAAACTACGCCGGCGATGTGCTCAACTTTGAGTACGCCGTGCGCCAGGCGCGTGAGCGAGGACTGCGCGTCGAGACGGTGCTCGCCGCGGACGACGTTATTTTCGGCACCGAGGACACGTCCCGCCGTCGTGGTATCGCGGGCTGCTGCCTGCTGTACAAGATTCTCGGTGTGGCCGCGGCCAAGGGTCTGGGTCTGTCCAAGCTCAAGGCGCTGGCGACGCGTGTCTCTGGGCACCACATGCGCACAATTGGTGCCGCGCTCTCCTCGTGCAGCTTGCCCGGCTGCCCACCGACCTCTGTGCTGCCCTACGGGACGGTGGAGATCGGCCTCGGCATCCACGGTGAAAAGGGCCTCGTGCAGAAGCCCTTCACCGGTGCCAAGGCGCTCGCCACAGAGCTGGTCGGCATTCTTCTCGGTCACGCAGCCGCCGCCACCACGCAGCAGGCTGGTGAGGCGGCGTTCACGTACCCCACGGTACCCGCCATTCCCCCACACACCAAGGTGGTGCTGCTCATCAACAACTTGGGCGGCACGACGGACATGGAGATGAACGTCCTCGCGGGCCACGTGATTGAGGCCGTCGAGCAACAGTCGCTCGTCATTGTCAGCGTGAACGTGGGCCGCCACATGACGGCCCTGGACATGCACGGCTTCTCCGTCACCTTGCTCGACTTGGAGGATGAGAACGACCTCGAGTTTATCCAGCACACCAAGGCGCTGCAGCAGCCCTTGATGGAGTTCCACGCCCCGCGCCGCACGAGCATGATGTCACCCACCTCTGCGGGTCTCAAGGGTCCGCAGACGGCCTTGGAGCTCGCGCAGGCAGAGCGGCTGCAGCGTGGCGCCACACCACAGGCCACAGAAGACAGCCCGCTGAGGCGCGCCATGACGGGTCTGTTTGAGCAGCTGCGCGCGTCAGAGGCGCGCTTCAACGCGCTCGATGCCGCTGTGGGGGACGGTGACTTGGGCAGCGGTGTGCACCGCGCAGCCGAAGCCGTGCTGGAGCTGGTGCCGGAGCTGCCGTGGGAGAGCGACGTGGCGCGCACGTTTGCGCTCATCTCCAAGGCCGTCGCGGACGCCTGCGCGGGCACCTCGGGTCCACTCTACGGCGCTCTGCTGCTGGCCGGCGGTGTGGCCGCTCACAGGGCTCTCCGCGAGGGCCAGACGAGCACGGACGCCGTCAAGGCTGCCATTGCCGCCGCGAGCACCGCTGTGCAGGAGTTGGGTGGTGCGCACAAGGGCGATCGGACGATGGTCGACGTGCTCGAAGGCGTTCGCGAATGCCCCGCGGTGCAGGCCGCGTCGACCATGCCGGCGCTGCTCGCGGCGTGCGTGTCGGCGGGACGACAGGCGGCCGACGCGACAGCGCAGCTGCCAGCCAAGTTCGGTCGGAGCCGGTACATGGGCGGCAAGGAGGTCGGGGCGCCGGATCCGGGGGCGGAGCTTGTGGTCTTCTGGTTGGAAGTGCTGAACGAGATGCCGCACTAGTCGCACTCTCACACTCGCGTACTTTTTTTTTTTTATTTGGTGAGGCGTGTGTACGTGTGTGTATGGTGGCAGACCATGGAGAACGGAGAAGGAAAAAGAAAAAAGCAGCAGCGCAAAAAAAAAACGAAACACAGACAGTGGTTTCCGAGATCACTCGAAACGTAGCCTCACATGTCGGCTAAAAAAAAAACACACAAAAGCATTCAGACATGATTTCCAAAACGAACAAACGTGTGCGTGTTGCGCTTTTCTTTCCTTCTTCATTTGCATGGATCTTGTTGGTTTTTTTTTTATTTCCTCTCTCATTCACTTTTTTTTTCCTTTTGACTTGTTTCTTCATCAACCCTCGGAGCCGGTTGCACTTCGTCTCGGATTTTTGTTTCGAGTCCATCAAATCAATGAAAACATGTTCCCCTTTTCTCACGACTTGTCCGATGCACTATACGGTGATGTCGAGTGTAGCGACAGAGACGCCAGCGTGCGTGTGTACACTTCAGGTAGCATGTCATTGCCCGCCACCCACGAGGAGCCAATGAAAAAAATGGCAGCCCTGCATGTCTCTCTTTGTGTGCCCGCTGTACTTCACTTACCCTCACTCAAAACATATATTACTCTCCCCATATCACTCCTATTCTGTCTGGATGTACTTTTTCAATTCTGTTGCATGCACACACAAAAAAAAAGGGACTAACTTTTTCTAACTGCAAGATAAAAAGAAAGAACGAAAGAAAAAAAACACTTAACAAACCTCACACACACACACACACATTCTCTCTGAGACACATCATGTCTGCCGCACCGTTCGATGCGAACGTCACCGATGCCGAGGAACACCCCTACCCCCGTGACGCACTAGACATGGACACGTCGCCCGGCGAGTCCACGCTGGCCTCTGCCCCTGCCATCCACCCCGACGCGGAGCGCCTCTTCAGTACCTGTGGCGGGAAGTTCCGCTTCATCAGCAAGGTGCCGATTTTCGGTCCGGCCATCACCGCCTACGGTCCCAAGTTCATCTTCGCGCTCAACGTGTCCGAGCTGTTCAGCAAGGGTATCGCCAACAACGTCATTCAGTACTCGTACCAGCCCATGTTCATGGACCGCTTCATGTGCACGACCGTGACCTACCAGCGGTACTCGAGCGTCGCCATGATGGGCTGGAACATCAAGCCTCTGATGGCGCTCATCTCCGACAGCCTGCCGATTGGCGGCTACAAGAAGCGTTGGTACATGGTCGCGTCCGCGCTCATTGGTGCGGCCTGCTGCTTCGGCTACGGCTTCCTGCCCGCCAAGGAGAGCAGCGGTGCCATTGCCGCCGCGCTGACCTTTTTGGCCGGCATGTGCATGGCGAACCTGGACATTCTCTCGGAGGGTTCGTACAGCCGACTGATTCGTCGCGCGCCTGAGTCGGGTCCGGCGCTGGTGTCGACGGTGTGGTGGATGTTGAACATTGGTGGCATCATCGGTGCCTTCATCCAAGGCTCCCTTTCTGACGGCAACTCGGCGCGCATCGGCGGCTACGTGGCCTGTGCGTTCATGGCGATGACGGTTCCCTTATTCGCCATCAACTGGTTCTGCGAGCAGAAGAACGTGGAGGAGCGCATTGCCGACTTCAAGGTCATGCGCGAGCTCGCCGCGGAGATCGCGGCCGAGAAGGCAGCCAAGCGCAGCCCTTCCGAGGACGCCGAGGCGGCCGCGGCGCGCAAGAACGAGGCCCTGCTGCTCAGCTTCACCGATAAGACTGTGTCCGCGGAGCAGATGCCCACCGGCGCCGATGCTGGCGACCTGGACGACCTCGTCGGCTTCTCCCACACGCTGCCGGACCTCCGCGAGGGTGCCAGCGAGGGCAGCGATGACGCCGCGGTGGTGGCTGACCTCGCGCCGCTCACCGATGACGAGATTGAGGAGGAGGTGCGTCGCAACATGATCACCCTCTGCGGGGGCTTCTCGCACTTCAACAAGGAGGTGATGGTGCGCAACTGGCGCGTCACCATCTACGCGGTGGCCATGTCGATTTGCGTGGTGGGCCTGGCTGTCGTGACGACGCTGTTCGGCACCTACCCGATTCTCTTCTCGTGCCTGGGTATCTCTGTCACTCTCAGCGGCCTCTCCTTCTGGGCGTTGCCGACCGTCGTGGCCAAGGCCAATCTCTTCGCCTTTCTCCAGACCATGTTCTACATTCAAATCACCGCGCCGCTCAACAACTTCTACCTGAGCGATGATGCTTGTGTGCCGAATGGTCCGCACTTCTCGTACTTCTTCTACAACTCCTTCTCGTCCGTCATTGGCAACGTGGCCGGTCTGGCCGGTGTGACCGCGTTTGCGTACATCTTCTCCAAGCGCAGCTACCGTCTGACGTTCGCGATCACCACCACCGCGGAGATCATCGGCTCCGTCTTCGACCTTCTCATGGTCAAGCGCTGGAACCTCTACATTGGTATTCCCGATCACTTCATGTACATGTGGGGTGATGCCGTGGTCTACCAGGTGGCGTACTACCTGAACTGGATGCCCATGGTGATCCTGCTGTCGCGCCTGTGCCCGCGCGGGTCGGAGGCGATTGTGTACTCGGTGTTGGCCGCCTTTTCGAACCTGGGCTCCACGATGGCCTCGGAGCTCGGCGTCGTGCTCATGTCCACCGTCTTCCCCGTCAAGTCCGTCCTGCCGTGTAACTTCGATAACCTGCCCATGCTCATCGTTGTCTGCCACTTGTGCGCGCCGGTGCTGACGTACCCGTGTATTTTTGCGCTCATCCCCGCCGCGCGCGTGTGCGACGAGCTCGACGACTTTGGCCGCGTGGTGCCGCCCAAGGAAAAGGGCGCCGCTAACGCCGAGGCAGCGGATGCGGTCAGCGGCCAGCAGGAGCACACGGACGGCGAGGAGGCGGCGCTGGTGGCGATGATGTCGCACACGCAGGCCCACAGCTACGCCGGTGCCTCCACCACGATGGGCGTGGAGGGCCGCGGCAGCGTGCATGGCGGGGAGAGCAATGCCGACTTTAGGCCGCTCCAGTCGCTGACCGTCTTCGCCGGCGCACACGCGGACGCGACGCGTGACGAGCCGGCTAACGACAGCGACAGCGACCACCTCTCCGATGTGTAAGCATCTCACCACATGTGTTCTTTTTGGTTTTTGGTGTGTGCCTCTTTTTTTTTTTTTCTGGCGCTCCCAGAGCAGACCAAAAGAAAACAAAAAAACGGAGCCCCCTGTACATCAGATCGCGATGAGAACACGGAACTTCTTTCGCGTCTGTTGTGTGTTGTTACTTTTCTTTCTCTCTCTTGCTTTCTTTCTTTCCCTCCTGAATCCCTCTTCTTTTCTCAGAACACAGCACTTGGTTTCGTCATTTTACGATAACGGCAGCAATAAGAAGTCGCGCACTCGTGCGTGTGTGTTTTTGACATCTTTTTTTTTTTCAAACGTAACAACTGTTTCTCCCTTACCCCTCCCTTGATTCTTGCAGGTGTTCGCTCTCTCCCTCTCTCTCTCTTTGTTCTTCGTTGTGCTTGTGTTGTGCCTTTTTTCCCTTGTAGTTTTCCCTCGAAGCCGGTGTCAGCGCAGGAAAACAGAGGAAGAAAGGAGCAAGCACCCGCGTTCAAAGACAACAAGAGTAGAGATTGCGAACCCCCCTTCTGTAAAGAAAGGTACTTCCACTTTATACCCTATCATTCCTTTCCCCTTTTTTTGTTTTTTTACAGTGCTTTTCTTTTCTTCTTGTTGCGCCGCTGCCCACCACGCACCCTTCGTTTCGCGACGATACTCTAGGGCTGTGCAAGGTGTAGTCCTGTGCGCTCTTTTTTTTGTTTTTGTTTTGTTTTCTAATATTAAAAAAAAACAGCGTATCACATTTTCTATACCCTTTTTTTTTCTCGTTGTTGTTCATTCACACTCACGACCTATCAAGGTTGTCTTCTCTTTCTCGCATTTTTCCTCCTGTTGTTCTCCCGGTTTTCTTTTCTCGTCCAACTATTTCGCCCATGGTGCGGGTAGCGTAAATCCCCGCAGAAACGCTTTTTTCCAGATTTTCTTGCCCTTTCTTGTTCTTCTTTCTTTTTTACGTAAACTGCAGTTTTGGCGCTAGCGCTTCGCTCTCCAAGTGCAACAAAAGAAAAAGAAAAAGAAAAGAAAAAAGAACAGCTCGCTGGATGAGATTAACCCCCAATCACGGTGGGAATCTCAAGGCATATGCACGGTGGGCGAGCTTTCTTCTTATTTTCGTTTTTTGCCCTTCCTTTTCTCTTTTTCTTTTCTCGTGATAGCGGTACACCGGAACAAGACGAAATTTGATCAAAACCAAAAGAACACAAAAGTAAATGCCGCATCGACACAGTCACACCTTGTGTGTGAACGATAGGTGGCTGCAAAGGGCGTCTGTGTGTGTACTCCAAGGCGTGATGCGTGGGGCTGCACGTGCTCCCTGTACGCTCGTGCGTTTTTTGGGGGTCGTTCGTGAATGAACTCTCGGCACTGACTCTTGATGTCTTTATGGCAACTCTGATGTGATCAGCGTGCTTGTTCGTGTGTGTGTGTGTGTGTGTGTGTGTGTGTACCGTGAGGTGCCCTGCACGCCCTTGTGTGTTTGTGAAACCTGTTCACATCCTTTTTTTTTCTTTCACGCTCTCATTCCATACTTCATCCGATTCCTGTCGATCTCCTCCCTTTCTCCTACGCATACACAAACGAAAAGCAAAACAAGAATACTTTCACACATGCAAACGCATACAAACGCTCTTTTTTTCACTCCATCGTACACACAGGCAGGCGCAAACTCACGCACTCTGCGCCGTGTCGCAACTTGTTCCAATTATTATCTAATTTTATATACCAATACTCAAGTCACTCATGCAGCGCGGCACAGACCCATTGGACCTCAACTACCGTGTGGCAGGGGCGCCGGGTGATCAGCGGCAGCCAGATTTTCCAACTCAGTCGGCCACTTTTCTGGATGCTGTACGCCGTCCTTTCATCGTCTCACTGTTCCCCCGACTCGAGGACGATGGTAGGTATGGCTGAAAAAAAAAATGCAAGGGACTAGCGCGACCAGTAGCGCACCTGCTATTAAAAAATTCAATGAAGGCTTGTACGAGCATAGCTCAATGCGTGCATACTATACAACGCAACGCAGCGAGCACTGTACCAGTTGAGTGTGGTACTATTGAAGCAAGAGCTAAGCTCTACATATCAATACATAAGATACTATGAGATGATTGACAAAAAAATTGGAAGCGTGATCGTTTTTCTTTTTATCCTTGTGCACGGACAGCGTGAACTTGTGCACTGAATTTGAGAAGGAATGGACGACCGCAAATTTTTTGAAGAAGTAAGTGAAGTATGATTTTTTTCCCGCCGCGATGGTGACGGTAGTAGTAATAGGAGACTAAATCAATGATCAAAGATCAGGAGCTGTACAAATTCCCCAATTGAGAGATGATATCCAGTGAACACGGTCAAATAAATATCCCCTCTCGGCTCCTCCAGGCCGTATGGCAGTCTGTCTATTCCTAGTTTTTCCTTTTTGAGATCCCACCCACCACACCCGTACCCGCCTTCGCGTTGCGGGCGGGGTTTCAGCCTGCCACATCCTAAGTTTTACCGATCAGCCAAATACCAAAATCAAAATACTGAGGCTCCCCTAGCCCTCAACGTTAGCAGCAAGTACATGCTTATTCCCCCCCCCCCCCCCCACGAGAAGCATTGAGTACTATGCAGCATCATAGTTACATGAGACAAAAATTGATACATCAATTCATCCACTGTTATATATCCCCTTCTCCTTATTCTCTCTAGGAAACCCTGAATCACAAATTCTTCTTTTGGTTGCGGATATCCAAACCCATCCGAACACACTTTGATGCAGACGCGCACAGGCGCCAGTGCTTGTCCTGTAGAAACGAAATGCTTCGGAGTTGTGGCACACATTCGACAAGAACGAGCGCCGCCAAAAAAAAAAATGCTCGATCTCCGCTCGAGTTTAATGATCGGTACCTGTGACCATTTTACCTGGACACCCTTCCCTCCTCATGGGCCTTTTCATGTCTCTACGCACTCCTCTACCCCTCTCATCCATCTTCGATGTAGGAAGTCTGATTCGTACACTCACTTGTACACATAGAAAGACAGAAACTGTCAGAAGGACTCTGTGATCGCACCACATAGATACGTACTTGTGCGCCTACTCTTGTTTCTTTCTTTTTGTTTGTTTGTTTTTTATACATTGGTGGTCTCCTCCATTGCACAGAGACGCATGGAGTCTGCACACGCCACCGACTTCGGGAGCGCGGCACGCGTGGTCACCGTACCGCTCACCCTCTCCAACCTCGATGCCTTCAAGCGACAGATGCGCGCGCGAGGGACGGAGGGTGCGCCGAAGTCGAAGCCGCCGCTGCCGCTGCCAGGTCTGGCGGAACTCCCCGAAGAGGCCCCTGCACGCGCCACCGGTCACACCGCCGTGCTCCGTCTCCCGACACCGACCGCCTCCACGGCGGCCTTCCGCGCCCGTCTGGACGAAAAGGCGTGGAGTGACGTCGACGACCACGCCTTCACCGTGTCGCCCTCACGTACGGGGAGGGCGGGTGACGCGTCCACTCTCCGACGTGTGAGCTCGGCGGGTCTTGTGGAAGTCTCTGGGCGGGCTGGGACACCCTCGCCGCCACCACCGTCAGGCCTGCACGCCGCCGACACGACCGTCTGTGTCCGCTCAGCGACTGTGCAAGCACCGCGAGAGGCCCGGCGTGGGTCTGGAGGACCGGTCTCGTGCTCTGTTCGCGCCTGCACCCCGCCCCGACCTCCGTCCCCGCTGACACACGGCTCGGCCGATGGCGCGCCGATGGGGCGCGATTCAGGGATGGACGCCGACGACAGGACACCGCCGCGACCATCACGACCATCACCGCACGTGCGTGCCACGGCACTGTGCAGTGTGACCATGTCACCGGCACCGCGTGTGCCGTGGGTGCGTGGAGGCTCCGCGCCTCCTCCTGCTGAGGAGGCGGAGGAAAAAGAAGACGACGAGGTGAGGAGGAGGAGGGACACGACGGACGCGCGCGCGGCCGTGCTCAGTCCATTTGCGCGTGGGCCGTCTCCACGGCTTGCCATGTACTACCTCCCACCCCCCTCACCATCACCCCCACCCGCACTCACAGGTCAAGAACCGCCGTCTGCGGAGCTAGCTTTGACGGCGCGCTCCCCGCAAAAGCCCGTGCCGGAACGCGCGCACTCGCTGACACCGTCGCGCTGGGCTCCGGCGTTGTCGACGACGCGGCCGACCTCCACCGCTCCAGGTGCCCCTCTGGTGAGTCTGAGAGAGCATTCACCGGGGACGGCGGTGACGGGAGGTGGAGAGGCGCGCGTGACAGACCCCACACTCACGCCACTGCGGATGAGCACGCTGACCGGCCACACCTGGGACATCGCCATGGACCTCGACCGCTGCACGGCGGCCGGTCTCGTTGCGCACGTCGCCGCCCAACTCGGCTTTCCACCGGCGCAGGTGCAGCTGAAGCACGTGGCCACGGGCTGGACGGCCGCGCTCGGGGCGGTGCCGCCGGACCACACGACGGCGCTCTCGACAGTCGCACCGTTTGTGAAGGCGCACGATGTGTTTCTGGTGATTCTGGCCAGTGCCGCACCGACCACCACAACATCACCAGCAGGCACAACAGCCACACCAGCAATGACGGGATCGCGTGCAGCCATGTCGCGCAACGGGACCCGGACAACGCGACGCAGCACGGCGAGCAGCCCATCACGACCTCGCAAGAGTCGCCGCACTGATGCCCCTGTCGTGGGGGTGGGGGTGGACGAGGCCCTTCGATCGGCCAAAGGCGGGCGGACAGCGGACCTCGAGGAGGCCTCCGCGGCCAGAGCGTCGGCCAGACACGTGACCGCGCCCCCACCGCCGCTGAGGGTTTTGAACGACTCTCCGCGCAATCGTGGTGTGCCGCCTCCGCTGGTCCCGCAGCGTTCCGACACGCGCCTCGCTCCCTCCGGTCCCAAGAGTTGATCAAGCGGGGCGGCGGGGGTCGTTCATTGCGTGCACACCGCTATAGAACTGTCTTTATACAACGACATATATACACACTTATTATTTTTTCTCGATTTGCGCACTCACCTCACCACAAGGAAACACACGTTCACGCACACATGGAGACAAAAAAAAACGAAGAACAGCCAACAGGTGGCAAGTTTTTTTTTGTGATCGTTTATTTTCGTTCGCCATCACCAGGTCACGCTGATTGGTCATTGAAACGAAAACACCTCGCCTTGGCTGTTTGCCCGCTGTTCCATTGTCCATTCTATTCCATCTCACAAAACTGCTCATCTGTTTCTATGCGTACCAAGTTGATCGACGAGATAGTACAGGTCACATTGTCGTTGTGGTTCACTCGTATTTTAGCATTGTTTTTTTGTTTGTTTGTTTGTTTGTTTGTTTGCTCTTCACAAACGCTACTTTTTTTTTCATCAGTGTTCACTTTATTTCTCACGCGTGCTTTCCATTTCTCCTTCTGTATTGCGATCATGTCTGCGCTTGACGTGGCTATCAAGGTCTGCGTCGGCGCGATTATTGTCGCCTATCTCTTCTACACCGGCTACCAGGCCATGGAGGAAATGGAAGAAGGCGAGTCCGAGGGTCGGGGCTCCTCGTCTCCCCCACGCGCAGACCGCCCGGACGACCGTTCATCGGAAAAGCCGACGGGCAAGGCCAAGACCAAGGCACCCAAGAGCCGCCACTACTGCATCACCGCGGAAACAAAACGTCGATTCTTTCCCGAGACAGGCGCCTCGGCCGAGTCTCTGCCCGCGTCGGATGGCCTGCGTCGGCGCGACACGGAGGAGAACTGGCGAGACGCACCCGACACGGGTCTGCGCGGTTGCTGCGTCTGCCGCGATGCCGTTGTGGAGATGCTTTTCAACGAATGCGGCCATGTGTGCATGTGCGAGAGCTGTGTCGTGCACGCGGCGGGGGGCCTGAATGCCGAAGAGGATGTGGACGTTGTCCTGCGCTGCCCTCAATGTCGTGTCTCTGGGACTATGCGGCGCGTGTTCTGCTCGTAGGTTGTGCGACGATGGACCGCGGTAGGGGTTGTGTGTCCTCATGGATACAGCAACGTCTCTGTGTGTGTGTGTGCGTATGTTGCTTGCTCATCTTCACTTGTTTCTTTTCTTTTGTTTTGCTTTGCTTTCTTCTTTCTCTCGCCACACATCCAAGCCACTCATGGACGTGCGCAGGCACGAAACACGGACCATTAAAAAACGAACGTTGC
>JASANQ010001137.1:0-39257 GCA_030849645.1 Wallacemonas sp. Wsd | reverse complement strand
GGGGGGGAAGAGCAAGAGAGTGAGAAGAGTGAACGGAAAAAGTGAGGAAGCGGTGGCAGCGAAGAAGAAAAAAGAAGAGCGCAGACAGTCCTCTCAAAAAAAGGGAAAAAGTGCGTGCGTGCACGTGCGAGCAGTCGATTCAAAGCACCGGGACTACCATATCAGGTAGGCACTTCCGCGTGTAAGCTCAAAGCTGCGGCGAGCGAGTACAACAGAAACAAAAACAAAAAGTTGACCTGCAGTTGTTCATGTAGATGAAAGCAACACCGAGTGCGCCACCGCACAGATGTCGCAGTGGTCACCTTCACTTTTTTTTTTTTTGTCGATTGGCACCTCGGTTGGCTTTCACATAGCTTTCCTCGGGTTGCCGCATGCTGTTCTGTGTGTGTGTGTGATTTCCTCGAGAGCGAGGGTCGCTCAGTATCCAAATAGTTTTCTTTGTGGATGTTCCTGTTTCACAGAATGAAAAGAAAAAGAAAAGAAACAAGGGAACGGGTATATTCTCTTGATTTGGCGTGGGTTGCGTGTATTTGACATTTACAAAACAAAAAAAGCAATAAGGAAATAAAGGGGTGGTCCACACACACATGCACTCAAGGACATGTGCCCATCTTTTTTTATTTTTGCTAAGTTCACTCGTCTCATTGCAACTATTTTGGAGTCTCATTAGTCCACGTGTGGGTATGTCGCTCCATCTATCGGAGACAATGAGAAGGCACCAAATTGATTTCTTTTTGACAGGTGCCTGTCTGTTTGTTTCTTTTGGCTGGTAACTCGAGTGTATTTGCCTGTTTTTTGATGTTCTTCTCGCGGTGAGACTAACCTCTTCTCTTTGTTTTCCTCCATCTCTCCCTTTTGGTATGCTCTCGCTATTGGTTCTCGTTCTGACCGCCTCCCAGACTCCAGCCCTTTTTATTTTTTCATTTGTTTCGCGATCTGCGAAATCAACCTGAAAAGAGGCAAAGTGACAAGGGGAGTGAGTGTGTAGTCTAGAAGAGACAAACAAAAAGAAATGAGAAACAAAAAAGAAAAGAAAGAGAGCTTGTGAGAAAGAAGAAAGCAAGACAAGAAGAAACGTGAGAAACCAAGAAGAATACCGTTGTCAGTGTCTGCTGTTGTTGGCTGAGTTACGGCTTTGCTCTTCTCGGGGAGATGCTGTTTCAACCTCTCGTGTTTTCCTTGGTTGTTTACAGCTCGGCCGCGGCGGCAGACTTCTTCTTGGTGTAGCGCACGGTGCACTGGCTCTCGGTGGGGCCGACAACCATGGTGCGCATGTTGGGCTCCGGCAGGGGGCCGACAAGCTCGAAGTCGTACTCGCGGAAGATCGTCGCGAGAATGGTCTTGACCTGGAGCAGGCCAAACTTCTCGCCAATGCACTTGTGCACGCCACCGCCGAACGCGCAGAAGGCACCGTCGATGAGCTTCATGTCGCGGTCGGGGTTCCACTCGCGCGGGTTGGGGAAGGCCTCCTCGTCGGCGTGCGAGAGCAGCGGGGACAGGGCGATGATGTCGCCGGCAGGCACCACGTACGGGCCCACGTTGACAGGCTTGAGCACCTTGCGCATGAGCATGATCAGTGGGGGGTCGCGACGGATGGACTCGCGCGCGCACAACTCAGTGAAGGGCATCTCGTTCATGACGGTGTCGTAGTCCAGACGGGCCGGAAACTCATCGATCTCCTTGTGGAACTTCTCGAGGTGCGCCTTGTTCTTCTTGTCCATGAGGTGCAGCATCGACCAGGTGGTGGTGATGGTGGACGTGTGCTGGCCGGCGAACATGGCCGCAACAATCATGCCGCAGACCTCGTGCTGGGACATGCGGGTGCCATCGCGGTAGACGGCGTTGAGCAGACCCGCGAGCAGGTCAGAGGTGTTGTTGTCCTTCTGGGCCTCCTCCTTCTCGCGCGCAATGATGATCTCGCTGAGAATCTCCTGCAGCTCCCCGCGCGCCTCACGGCACTGGTAGGACTGCGGCAGCGGCAGCTTGAGGATGGAAGGCACAAACACGGCCGCGGGGATCAGGCTGCCCTCCATCTTGGCGAGGAGCTCGGAGAAGCGGCGGGCGTCGAGGCGCTTGCGCAGGTCCTCGCCGAACAGGCACTGGCAGGCGGTGTTGATGATCATCGCGCTGCAGTCGACGGCCAGGTTGATCTCCCCCTGCGGCTTGTTCCAGTTCTCACTCATGAACTTGCGCACCTCGTGCTGGATGGCCGGGACAAAGTTCTGGAACTTGGCCACGGTGAGCTCCTCCGCGAGGAAGTTGATCTGCTCGCGCATGCGCGGGTACGGGGCAGCGTAGGCGACACCCTCACCGAACACCGGCACCATGAAGCTGTAGACCTCACGGGGGGAAAGGTAGTCGTTACGGGGGGTGAAGAACTTGGAGTGCTCGCGGACATCACCGACGACCGTCACGCGGTTGCCGACGATGTTCATGGTGAAGACACCGCCGTACTTCTTCTTGGAGCTGGCCATGAAGCCGAGCGGGTCCTTGCCGAACTGGATCAGATGACCCACGAACGGGGTGCGGCACGGAACCACCGGTGGATCGCTGGGGCGGGTCGTGTTGAACGACTTGCAGAAGTACCATCCGTACAGGCCGATGGCGGACACGACCAGAAGGAGGATCTCGAAGAACATGGTGTCTGGGTGTGTGTGGGTGAGTGTGGGGAAGGGTGAACTTGGAAGGGTTCTGGCTTGTGCTTTTTTTTTGTCTTTTCTTCAGTTAAAAAAGTGGCTGGGGAAGCGCGCTGGTCTGTTTATTTTTTTGTTTGTTTGACGGTGAATTAATGTGTTGAGGAAAAGTGCTGATGACTTGAATGATCTGAAAGATTGCTACTAAACACACGAAAAAAAAAAGGGGGAAACAATGCACGCGTGTGGAAGAGACAATAAAAAGATGATGTGATATTGGGAGTGGAGGAGGATTAATATGGTGAAGTCAGAAATATAAAATCCAGCAAGTGTATTTTATTGAGCAGATGAGCACACAGTGAGACCCCCGTCGCTGCGGTGTACGAAGCCGCAAGAGAGAGAGAGAGTAGGCAGAGCCGACGATGCCTGTGAGTAGTGGTGAGGGCGGTCTAGTGTGGCTACGGTGCACAAAAAAAAACAAAATGGCAGTGAGAAAACGAAAGCACGAGTCTTCATCGCCTCATCACATTCTCTCTCTCTCTCTTTCTTTCTTTCTCTCTAGCCCTCTTATTGGTGTCTCAGCAAGGATTTCATCTTGTGTTGGCTTCTTCTTTTATTGATCTAACGCGGTGTCACATACGGAGGTAAGTTCACACACAGGTACAATCCCACACATACACAAAAAAAAAAAGAAAACGCAGATTATTGAATGCACATCGTCGTCGGGACTCCACGAGTTCACGGAGATCTATTAAAGCAAGTAGAAAAAAAAACTGTCCACGTGCGCAGTGTCAACCACCACACAGGGTGAGTACATCAAGAATGAATGGGAGAGGTAGAAACAGGCGAAAAGGGAAGAAAAAAGAAAAGGAGGGACGCCTCTTTTATGTTTTCTTCGTTTTCCTCGTTCAACACTCTCTGTTTGTTAGGGGGGGGAAGGGGTCGAGTTTACCTCACGGGAATGGCTGCGCTAGAGCCGTGCAACGGCTGCACGCTTCCAGTGGCCTTGTTCTTCTTCGTGGTCTTTTCCTTGGAGCAGGTGAAGGGGCCCCTTTTCTTCTTGTCCGCCGCCGTCGAGTCCTGCCGGATGGCGCGCTCGTCTTGTCGCTCGCGCCGCATCTGGATCAGCTCGTAGGTGCTCAGGCCGCGGATGTTTAACATAATGTGGAATCCCAGCAAATGGATAATCGGTGGTGTGCCCACGAGCATGACGACGCTGAGCAAGATGGGACCGACGCGGAAGTACGTGTTGTGGGCCCCAAGCTCGTGCCACCAACGTGCGAGGATGACAATCCCCGACACAAACGCGGCGAGCATACCAATCACGGCACTCACCACGTACACCATAAAGTAGCGGTAGTTGAGCTTGCCGATGCACATGTTCAGCCACTTGCAGTGGTGGTCAAAGCCAATCACACACTTGTTGCACGCCTTGCAGTGCTTCGACGTCATGTCGGTTTTTCGGCGGCAGTACATGCACACCTCCCCTTCGTTCGTGTAGTCACCGTTTTCCTTGAACGTCACCAAGCCCCAGCCAATCGCCACGCCAATGAAGCCACCGTACAGGGCCACGGTGAAGACAATCAGCTCAGCGAGGCACCCGTGGTGCCCATCCGAGTACAGCAGAATGTACCCCGGCAACACGGCGGACGAGTACAAGCCAACGCCGAGGACCTTGATCACAAAGGCGATGATCTGCAGTGTGTGCAAGGGCCGCTGCATGCCGTGGCGCCGCACAGGGTTCTGTCGCCACGAGTCCGGATTGCTGCGATCGACGCAGCACGATGCGCAGGGCTGCTTCGGACCGTCCTCCACGGAAGACTCGGACTCGCTGCTCTCCTCGAGATGGCTCCAGTCGGAGCCTTCGGAGACGTGCAGGGGGTAGACTGTTTGCCGCTGCTGCGCGTGCACGCCATGGCCGGCGCTGTCCTGCACGCGTTGCGCGTGGGTCTGGTGGGGGTCGCCGGCATCGTCGCCGTCGTCGTCAAGGTCGGCAGCACGCTGGTAGGCGGAGGAGGCGTGCGTGACCGTGCTGTCGCTGGGCAGCGTCGTGGAAACGCGGATGCGACCGAGGCCGCTAGAGCCGCTGGCCCGCGGTTGGACTGGCGGCACAGGCACACGCCCAGTGTCGTTCACCTCGCTCTCATTGGGTGCGTCGATCGGAATATCCGCGCTCTCCGGCGATCGCGGTGAGAAGGCGGCCTCGTCCTCCTCCTCCGCCTCTCGTACCATCACTGCTGTTGTGGTCGACGGCGCAACGGCGGCAGCGGTGGTGGCGGTGGTGGCCGCGCGCGGGTAGGTCACCAGCTCCGGTGCAGGTTTCAGCGGCAGCTCGACCTCGCCATCGCTGACCTCGCGCGAGTACACGGTGCGGCCCGTGTGCACGCTATCCGGCTGCGAGGCACGGCGTGCGCGCGTGGACAAGTTTGCGGGTGGCAAGGGCGGCATGCCGGGGCCAGCGTCCGTCCCGGGTGCGGCCACACGGCCGGGCGTGGTGGCGGGCCGCGGCTGCGAGCCGCCTGCGCGCGCATTCGGTGCCCGCGCAGGCGGGTTCAACGCCGAGTGGTGCGCGTGGTCGTCCTCGCCGGGAGGAGCGGCCTCGGTGGCCTCGGCATCGCTGCGCTCGCGAGACGGCGAGCTGGCGGAGGCGATGGAACTGCGGCTGGCGCGCGCACTGCCCGCGCGTGGACCGGCCTCAGAGACGAGTACACTCTTCGGGAACGCCTGCTCGCCCGTCGTCGGGGACTCGGCGGGGTCGCTCGGCTCCGGCACGGCGGCAGTGGGGGTCGCGTGGGCGGTCGGTGCGGCCGCAAACCGCGGAGGTGTGGTGTGGTCCTCGTGCTCGTCACGATGCGTGGAGGCAGGGGCGCTGGCCGGCGCGACCGTCCCCAGCTTCGCCTCCTCCACATCGGAGTTGTAATCGCTGACGTTCATGTTCTCGTCGCGACCGGCTGCGGCGGCGCCCGCACCGCCTTGGGAGCGGCTCTTCTTGTGTGTGCCCTTGTGAAGGCTTCGTCGGCTCTCCTGCGTGCTTGACGCGTCCTCGCCATCGACGGGGTCCTCCGTCGGGCTCGCGTGCTTTCGCCTCTTGCGATGGCGGTGCTCGCTGTCTTCAGACGGGTAGGCGGGGGCCGATTGGCTGCCGAGCGCGGCGGCGTCCTGCGGCTTTGCGCTGACCGGTGCGGAGGCGCTCGTCGAGAGCGGTGTCTCCGCTGTCGTGTGCTGAGCGGCAAAGGCCTGCACAGTGCCAGGGGCGGGGGATGCCCACGCCTTGTCTGCCATCTGCACGCCACACGAAAAAAAAAAAAAAAGATGAAGAAGGATAAAAAGAGACGTATAAAGCAAAGTTATCGCCTACGAGAGAGTACACGTTGTGAGGCACCTCGTATTCGCGCTTCGCGTTTGCTCTCTGTGTGGTGTCAGGTGTGCTTGCGCGCGCTGTTCCGATCACTGTAGTTTGTGCAACTCAATGAGTCTACGTGCTCTGCAAGAGTGCAGCATGGCAACAAGGAAAGAAAAAAGGAAGAGAACGCAATCGAGAATAGACGGGAGGGAAGTTAGTGGAGTCACATGAACGTGTTGTGAAGGTCTCATATGCGCAGATTCAAGCAGGCGGCCCAACGGCTTCAAGAGGGGAGGGGGCAACTCTTGCAGGCCGCAGTCGTTTGTCGCCGATCTGTTCGTGCACAGACAAGAAGAAGGACACGGCGGAAGTACGGCAAGAGATGGCGCGCTTTCCATGCATGTTCAGGAGAGCGTCCTAGACATCCACGAACAACTGACGGCGATGAGCCCTCCAGCTTGTTCGGTGTTCTCTCTTCTTACATTTCCTTGCATGCACTCCTCTCACGTTTACTTAGTTGCACGTCTAGGCGTTGTTCTTTTTTTTTTGGATATTTTGTGTGTGTGTGAGAAATACCTCTGAGGCGCTCAGCAAGAAAGATAAAGCCATGACCAAGATGGACTCGGGTCAAAAGCTGAGATCAACAACAACAGATTCCCAAAACTGGCGCACATGCACACACGTACACAACACCATCTTAAGTGGACAGATCGTCACCGCCGTGGCTGCTGGCGTCCGACTCGCTCGCCGACTGCATCTCCGGCGGCGTCTGCTGCGAGAGCGAGAGAAAGGGGGGCCTCCGTGCAGCACCGCGGTGTGCGCTCGCCCCTCCCGCCGCGCTATCGCCGTCCTCCGCGCCGAGCACGCGCAGGAACTCCGCGACCGAGTGCTTGCGCATCGCAGCCACAGACAGGAACGGTGAGCGGGACCGCATGTCCAGCGCCGCCAAGGCCGCGCGCGAGGTCGCACTCGGCGGGGCGGTGGGGCCTGGCGTGGTCACGTGTGACACGGGTGACGGGGGCGGCCACACGCCATCGTTGCGTGCTGGCGAGGCCGTCTCTTCCAAAGTGGGCGACGGCGCCGCGTCAGGGGTCCTGTGAACGACGGAGGGTAGCGGCGGTGTGGACATCGTACCATGCACCGCCGCCGTGGTGTGCCGCTTCGTTGACAGCGCGGCGCGTGCGGCCGCGGTCTCGCCGCCGTCGTCGTCGTTGTCGTCGTCGTACACAAATGTGGGGCACGGCTGACTGCGCGCACGACGTCGCACCGAGGAGGAGGCGGGGGCAGAGAGGGGGGAGAGAAGAGGTCCGGCATGGCTCGGCGGCTGTGAGGGTGGTGGTGTCGGCGGCGGGGGTGCCGGCTGTCTCGGCTGAGCACGCCGTCCGTCGTCGGCCTCGCGGTCGCAGCGGCTGCTGCGCTCCATTGTGCTGTTCGAACGTGCATGCTGCGAGGACGCCGCCGCCGACCGGACGGAAGACGAAGATGACGACGGCGATCGAGAAGGCGTGGCCTCGGCTAGCGTGACGTGCGTGGTCACCGCGTCCGCGTGGGCCGGAGGCTCGGGCGTGGCGGCGCTGTCTCCTTCAGCGGGCCGCTCCGTCTCCGTCACCGTCGTCGCCTCCTCCGCCTCGCCACTGTCCACGTGATCGTACGCGTCGCTCTTGTCAGGCACGAGGGGGTTGCGGTCGAGGAACGTCCACTGAGCTGCATCGGACTTGCGCATAAACGAAAAGCTCCAGTTCCCGCCGCCCTGGCCAAACGCCCCGCTCTCCAGCAGCCGCAGCGTGTTCGGCAGCAGCGCTGAGAGAACTTCCTCTGTCGGAGGGGGTGGTGGGGGTGGTGAGGCCTGTGATGGGACGGGACCTCCGGTGCTGGCCCATGTGTCTGCATGATGGCGCGTCTTCCCCGTCGTGCGCACCCGACGTGGTGAGCTGGTGTGCGCCTTGGACCCGGTCATCGCGTCGTCCGCAGCCCCAGCCGAGGTGAGGCTGTCGCCGGAGCCGCGTGTGTGTGCACCGGTGAGCTGCCGGCCCACGTGCCAGTCCGGCGAGAGCGCGCGCCACTGGCGGGCGTCGCGTTGAAATTCAATGTGTGCCGAAACGAGCGTCGTGGTGGGGGCGGCGGGGCCGCTGCTGCTGCTGTGGTGCAGGTGGCCTGTGGCGACTTGTGTCTGGACGTCCTCGCTGGACGTGGTCGTGGTCGTGGCGCCGCTCGAGGTCGGCGGTGACACGGACAGCGCGGCGAGCGGAGGCCGCTGAAGGGGCGGCAGGTTGAAGTTGAACTGCCCACCCGCGCGCTGCTGCATCGCCAGCAGATCGGCCGGTGAGCCGACCAGGCGGATGCGGTGCTTGACGCAACGAGAGCCGTGCGCCGCGGTCTGCGCGGGCGCAGGGCGGACGGAGGAGGCGGAGTGCTCGGCGAGGGTGTCCGAGGCGCTGGTCGGCGCGGTCGCGGTGGCGTCCACAAAAGTAGCCTGTGCTGTGGGATGGGGTGGCGGGGGCGGCGGGGGTGAGGTGGAGAACCCATCGGCGGTGGTCAGCGCGGCCACCGCGTCCAGGCCGGCGCTCGCCTCCACCGGCAGCACCATCTCGCTCGACGTCTCCGCGTGCAGGCCGCTGTCCGTCGCCGCCTGCTCGTCCGTGCCGCCGTCGCTGTTGTGCGACTCGGCAGTGCGGTGGGGGCCGGCGGACGAGTCAGTCGTTGTCGTCGCCGTGCCGGCAGCGCGGTGGTCGCCAGCGGCGAGCCCGTCGAGGTTCTCCACGCTCGCCCGGTTCCGACTGGGTCGCGCCGGGTCCTGCGTGGAGGACATGCCCAGGCGAGGGGTCATCTCCTCCTTGCGCGTGCCCTCCACATCGAGGTCGTCCACGTGCAGGACGGTGCCGTGCAGGCTGCGCAAGTTGTCGAGTGTCGACACACCGAGCAACAGGCGCAGGGCCCCGCGCGTGGCGAGCTGCTCGCCCTCCGACGGCATCTGAAATCGCGCGATCCGACCCTTCATGCGCTGCAGCAGCGGCAGCATGCCCGTGGCGGGGTGGTTCGGGTCCGTCTTGAGCTCGCGTCGCCAGCGCCGTACGACGTCGTTGATGCGCAGGCCGCTCTCCAAGAGCACAACGTAGAACTCAGGGAAGAGCACAATCGCGTTCGCCGCCGTCACGCGGCTCAGCGCGGTCAGCGGCGACGACGGCGACGACGCCGCCGCCATCGAAGAGGCAGACGGCGCGGACGACGCCGTCGCGAGCGCGGGCCGCGGGCTGCCAAAGGCAAACGGCGCCGTGCCGCTCGCCGCACAGCCATCAAGGCCTGTCAGCGCCGCGGTGCCTGTCGCCGCCATGGCAGACGACCGCGTCATGGACAGCGCCGACGTCAGGCCGAACAGATCCTCGGAGGCGGCCGACTCCATCATGCCGAGCCGGATCTCGTAGAGCAGCGTGAGCACGTCGTTGACGAAGATGGAGTTCAGGCGCGGCCGCTCGCACAGCAGCACGTCGCCGACCGCCTCCAGGACGGAGAAGAGCGAGGCAAAGACCACCTCGTGCAGGGGCACCGAGACAAACGCCGGTGCATCGTCCAGAAGCCCGCCGAGGTCTGCCTTGCCAAAGCAGAAGGAGTCGGCAAAGGCCTGCTCATGACGCTCAGAGGCCAGCAAGTGCGCGCCGGGCCCGACACCGACGGTGGCGGCGAGCGAGTCCGTGCCGAGGCTCTGTGTGCTCATGGTGGGCGGAAGAGCGGCCAAGGGGTGGAGCAGCGCACCCGCACTACCACCAGTAGCACGGCCGCCGAGACCGCTTGTGGCCGTGGGGCTCGCGTAACTGGTCAGCGCACGCGTGCGCACGCCGTGCGTGGTCGCGTGGTCGCACACGGAATGGTCGGCGTGCGGCCCCGCTTGTCCGCTGTGCGCCACGCTGACACCGCTCTCCACCGCGGGCATCAGCACGTGCGCGGACGAGGAGAGCGACGAGATCTCAAGGCGGTGCGCCGGCGACGAGGGGTGCAGCTCACTGTCCTCCACGGTGACCTCCTCCTCCTCCTCCGCGGTCGGCGGCGAGGGCCCCACGCTGGTGGGGCCAGAGAGTCGTGTGTACGCGGGGAGCGACTGGGCACTCTGCAAGGCATCCACGAGTGCACTCATCAGCACCGTCGAGGGCAACGCGGTGACGCTCACGCCGGAGGGGGAGGCGAGAGAGCCGTGGTCGCCGGGCAACAGTGCGGCCAGCGAGGGCAGGTCGGTGTCGTCGGCGAGGGTCTTGGACGACACGGACTTCGTGGCGCGAGAGGGCGAGGTCGGCGGATGGGCGGCGCCAGCCGCGTGCGTCTCGGCCGCAGCAATAATCGCCCTGTTCGATGCCCGCAGAAGCCGCTCCAGTCGCTTGCTGAGCTGGTGCATGTACACAAAGTGATCGTGCGGGACGGGCACGGTGGTCGTGCGCGCCTTGGAGAGTGTCCGTGCACTGAGCAGCACGCACTTGGCCCAGTGCAGCGCGTGGCAACGGCGGCGGGTGCGCGTGCCGGGGGTCTCCGCCTCGTCTTGAGGAGACGTGCCGGTCACCGCGACGCGCGGGCCGGGCATGAAGGAGAACGGCGTCGGTGGCGGCCGTTGGCGCCGTGCGGAGGGGGTGCCGCGGGGCCCGTGGCGACGACCCGGACGCGAGGCGTGGTAGTAGTCGAGCTCGTGGTGATGGTGGTGGTGGTGGTGGTGGTGGTGGTGGCCGTGGTGGTGGGGTGGCCGTGTGAAGCCCGCCCCAGTCCCCGCACGTATCGCCGCCTCCTTCTCCTTGTCGTCCTTGTCGTCGTCGTCCTTGCCGTCGTCATCGCTGCCGCTACGACAGCTCGAGAAGGACCCGCTGCTGCACGCCGAGCCTGACTCCTCGTCCTCCTCATCCTCCTCATCCTCCGAGGACTGACTGCAGCTCTCTCGTGCGCGACGGTCACTCGGGATGCCGTTTGGTCCTCGATCCGGTGGGCTCAGCGGCGGCTGCCGGTCCCTGCTCGGACACATTGGGTTCGCGGCAGAGGAAAAGGTCGTCGTGGTCGTGGCGGCCGTGGCGACGGCATCCGACTGGTGCAGCGCGAGCTGGCTCAGACCCTGCATCATGGCCTCCGTGAACGGCGTGCTCCACCGTGCCGCCGGCAGTGGCGCGCGCAGCAGGCTAGCCGAGGTTTGCGACAGCGTGCACGCGTACTGCATCACCGCCTTGGAGATGGTGGTGCCGCAATTGTACGCGTTGGTCTCCGCGACGACGCCCATCACCGTCATGAGCGGGTGACAGCGGATGAAGCTCGCCGCGAGGACGTACTCGACGCGCAGGGCTGTCGCGCTGTCCGGCGCGGCCTCCTCCCCCTCATCACCACCGAGGCCGGCATGCGTGGTGGTGGCAGTGGACTCTGCGGTGAGGGCGGAGGGCCGCACAGGTTGCAGCAGCGGCGACAGGCCCTCACCCGCGTCGGAGCCGGAGCGGGGCAGCGACACGCACGGCGACGAGCGCTCGCTGTTGGCGAGGCTGAACGGGTCGCTGTGTCGGTCGTGCGTCTGGCCGTGCCGCAGGTGACGCGCGCGACGGGCACGCGCCACGTCGGCGCCGCTGCAGCCGCCAAAGACGAAGCGCAGCATCCATTCGAGCGCTTTGCCACCGCGCGAGTCGGGCGGGTGCACGGCCATGAGCTCCGGCGTGAACACGTGCGCCAGCAGCATCGTCGCCTGTGCGGCAAAGACAGGGCCCTGCTCGTCCATGTACGCAATGGCAAACTCCGCGATGCGCGCGTCGTGCGCGGCGCATGCGATTGTCGCCAGGCACAGCACGTTCAAGTTCTCGCGAATGCGCTCGGTCAGCTCGTTCTCGACCATACGGAAGCGCTCGCAGGACGGGCACGGCTGCGAGGCCAGCGTGGTCGGTGGCGTGCTCGACGGCGGTAGAGGCGGCAGCGAGAGCGCCGAGTGTGGCATCGCCCCTGTGTGACTGCTGTTCGTGTTCGTGTTCGTGTTCGTGTTGTTGGTGGTGGTGATGGTGAGGCCTGCGCGTGGTGGAGACTGAGCTGCGGGTGGCAACAGCGACGGCTGGCTGGCCGAGGCCCGACGCATCGCTGCACCCGACTCGCTGCCGAGGCCGTGCGCGTCCAGCAACGGCGTCGTCGTTGTCGTCGTCGTCAGGGACGAGCTGCCCACGGGGGCGTGCGCAATGGTGCTGGCCTTCTCGAGCACCAGCGCGAGCATCACCTCCGCACCGGTTGCCTCTGCGGCCAGCAGCGGGGCCGAGCGCGCGCTGCGAAGTGACGGGGACATGAGCACAAGATCGCGCTCACAGCTGTGATGCAGAGGGGCATGGCCCGCGCGTGAACGGGCGTCCGACGGCGAGTGCGCGACGCCCGGCGAGCGCGGCGACATCAAACCCTGGCCTGTGCCATCCATGGATGAGAGACTGTGATCGGCCTCCGTGAGACTCGCCTCGTGCGACTGTCGCTGCGTCGGCGCCGGCGGCGGCGAGTGCGGCGGCAGCGAGGGGGCGCCAATCACGCACAGACCGTGGCACCGGGCGTGGTAGTCGCTGTACTCGAGCAGCTGCCGCTGCACGGTGGTGGTGGACAAAAAGGCGTGCGTGAAGGCGGCCGTGGCGAGTACGGTGACGTGTGACAGCATCTGGCAGGAGGCGTTGACGGTAGTGGCGGTGGTGTGGGCGTCCGTGTCGGGCTCGTCGCCAGACGGGGTGCGAGGGAGCGAGAAGTTGTGGTGGTGGTGGTCGTGGTGGTCGTGGTGGTGGTCGGACTCTACGCCACGGTGGTGTGGAGAATGAGGCTGGAGGAGCGCGTGCGACTGCTGGTAGCCGCGCGTCGGTGACAACAGCGCCATGGCGGCGGCGTCCATGCCGAGCAGCCCATCGTCTGACCAGTCGTTCGCACGGTTGTCCGGCATGAGCGGGCGGCCCGCCGGTCGCGCACGGAGACCGCCCACCGCGCCGCTCGCGTGGGTGGCGGGAACGCTGTCGGCGGTCGCGCTGGCCAGACCGCCACTGGAGGGCATCTCCACCATCGCCATCGCCACCAGCAGCGCCTCGAGGGTCATCAACAGTCGCTGGATGTGCTTGCAGTGTACGGTGATGTATTCACCCAGCGCGGCGGGCGACTCGGGCAACTCAGGGGATGTCGCCATGTCGGGTATGAACGGGGATGAGTTAAGGCTGCCAGCAGCAGAGATCTGTCGCGAAAGCCAGTCCGGCGCCCGCGCGGAGAAGGAGAGCGACGGCAACATGGTCGTCGGCACCACCTCCTTCGGCGCGAGCAAGGACATGGCAAAAGGCACAATGGCCTCCACGTCGTTGCACGCCTCCTGCAGCACCGTGGCGAGCTCGGAGACGTAGCCGAGGTGGGCAGTGAAGAAGCTGTGCGCGGTGAGGCCATCCCACACAGGGCCGCAGGTCGCGTGGTAGGCATCCAGCGCACCATCGCGGGCCTCGCCTGTGCGGCCGCTGAGAATGCGCAACGCGACCTGTGCGAGGGCCAGACGCTGCTCGGCGGTCAGCGTCGACGGCACCGGCACCGGCACGGGCAGCGCGGCGTCCGGCACCAACGACGGCGAAGCGCCACGAGGAGAGCGAGTGTGATGGGGTGTCGTCGTGTGTCGTTGTCGCGTGTCCGTGGTGCCGCTCGTGTTCATCGACTCGGGCACCGCCACCACCTCCTCCATCGCGAGCGCTCGCTCAAACTGACCCATCACGAGCGTCAAGAGGAGCGGCAAGCGCGCGCGAATGTACTCCATCACGAGGTAGTTGCGCCGTCTGAGCTCGGCCACAAAGTCGACGTGCAGGAGGATCTCCACGAAGCTGTGCGGCACCGGCACAGGTCCCACAGGCGCCGGCAGTGGGTGTGCGGGGCCGGTAAGCGAGGCCAACGGCGCTGGCAACGTTGAGAGGGTCGTCGCCTCGTGTGCGTGGCTGGGGCTGCTCGACGGCGAATTGTCTGCACTACCCCAGGCCTGCGTGTCGTACGACAAGGAAGGGCCTGTCGTGGCGCTGCTGCGGCTGCCCACGGTGCCAGGACGTGGGCGCGAGGAGGCGGACGACGACGTGGAGGGCCCAGAGAGCGAGGACAGCGAGATGGATCGCGGCGACAAGGCCGCGTGTGTGGGGCCATCATCCGTGCTGCGGTTGTGGCTGTCATTGACCTGGCTGCTGTGTTGGTTGATGTACCGGTAGTGCCACGCGCTGACACGCCGCAGCTTCCGCGCAAGGTCGGACACTTTTGTTTCCGGGGACACGCACGAGCCAGAGCGGGTGCCGGTGGGGGAGTAGATGGAGGAGAACTGACCTTGTGAGCCCTTTAGCTGATGGGATAGGGGAGAGCTCATACTGCTACGACGGTGCAAATATTTTCGGGGGGGGACAGTGCTTTCTCTCTTCCTGTCTCTCTTTCAGATGTCCTGTTTTCTGTGTGCGCTTTTATTTTTTGATTTATGATTTATGGAGGTTTCTTTCTTTTACCTGTTGTTGAATAGTATTCACCACAACGGGAATACAGTGGTGGATGTACTGTTCTGCTTGTTCTTTTTTTTTCTTGTAAAAGACACAGCGGTGACGTAGATGAGATCGGTGTGTTGAAGAAGTTACTTTGTTGTTTGTGATTTACTAGGTGTGTGGATGGTGTCAGTTTTGTTTATGCGTGTGTGTATGTGTGCTCGCGTCACCGTACCTTGTGTTGACGTGTTTATGCAGACACACAGACAAGAAAAAAAGAGGGGAGGAAAGGAGTGAAAAGCAAGGAGAATAACAACTTCACTAGCGGACGGCACAAAAAAGATCAATGAGTTGTACTAGATATGGGAACTCAAGAAAACAAAGACGAAACCACAAGGCCGACAACAAGGGAGGGGAAAAAGGAAGAAAAAGGTGAAGCGAAGAAGTGCTCGTCAAAATCCAAGTGACCTGTGAGTATTGTTTTGTGGTTTGAGAAGATCAGAGAACCCCCAAAGCTGGCGGATAAAAAATGGCGGATAAACAAAAAATGATGTGTCTCGCCAAAGAATCCAGTTCGATGAAGACCGAATGGTTCGACTGCCTTGAGGGAAAAAATATAGATGAAGGAAAGTGTCCCGGGGGTGAGCGTCTGAGACTGAGGATCCAATAACAGCTCAGAAACCCGAGAGACACTAAAAAAAAAAGAGGGAGGAAGAGAGAGAAGAGGGGGCAAAGGGGAAGGACACTAGGCTCTGTCTGTCTTCACAAGATGGCTGTGTGCAATCTTATCGCGCGTCAGAAAGCATGGGTGATGACAACAAATGAAAAGGAATGAGAACCAGTGTGAGAATGAGAGACGGCGGAGAGGGAGGGAAAAGAATAGGTGCGAGAAAACCAAGGTTTGGTATACAAGGCGGGGACTGGTCCTAAAAAGATAAAGAGAGAGGGAGAGCCGAGGCCCAAGACGCAGACTCACTATCAACGTCGAGAATGATCGATGTGCACAGAGACGCAGAAGCGCGGTAAGTGAGAATGAGAAAAAGAAAGCGGCAGAGCGACTGCAATTCACCATAGCGCGTCGAGTACGTGCCAGTGAGCTGAATGCACGCGACTTTTTTTCGTCCCAAAACGATGCGGATCGTCTCTGATGCGCGCGTTTTCCCAGGACGTTTGTGCGCGTATTGGAGTGCATGTAGCAGCCGGGCTATTTTTTCATTTGCATGTTTGTTTTTGACACTCATGTCGATTTGGTTTTAAACTTGTTTGTACGCCGAAAAATCATTAAACAGCTATCAAGTTGACACGTGAGCATGCGCGTGGTGTTGAGAACGAAGAGAGTGGGAGGACAAGAAAGTGAAAAAAAGAAAAAAAGAGAGAGTGCGGAGCCGACGCAATATCGTCACTGTCAAGTAAAAGACTGATCGACGTGCTAGCTTCGTCCTCGGGTTTTTCTCCTTTTTTTCAACTTCCCGTTCTCTCGCTTTTCGTTTCATGTGTGTCCGTGCGAACTGCCCAGATGCGCTGTCTTCATCAAATTGTTTTCACCTTCTTTTTACCGCAGCTCTCGCCGAAAGGTCGTCTCAAATATCGCCAACACAACAATGATCGTTTGTTATCAGGTACGTGTGCGTGATTCTTTTTTCCCCCCTATGCTTGAGTTGCTAGCATTGGCTCGCGCGAACAATCAGCAACAGAAACGCCGCATTTTCAATCACCAGGTACCAAACAAACCAAGAAAAAAAAAGCACATGAATAGTCACATTGAACAAGAAACAAAAAAAAAAGAAACACAAATCAGGGTTGGTCGCCACGACAAGTGCGTCAGTCCTCTCGCTATACATTCGCGAGAAGTGACCTGTTCATCCCCTCCAAATCCCAGTGATACTGCTGCGGTTGCTTCACTTTGGAGTAGGCAAGGAGGGAGGACCGGGGTGAAGAGCACTCACTGTTGGCATGCAAACTGATCATGTGCAGGCACACCATGAGTCGCAGCCAGCAATGTGGGCTGTGGAGGGATCACGGTCGCTGCTTTCCTGTGTACTTTCTTCATTTTTCTCTTCACCTTTTTCTTTTCTCTTTTTTTTTTTTACCCCTCCTCGTCCGCCTGGTGCGCGCCAACGTTTGCGGAATTGTCAGTCGCTCTTTTGATTTTGCACCCTCTTGTCATTTTTTTTTTTGCTTTTAACATACTTCCGACCATCAGCCTCGTTCTTTTGGTGTTGATCGTGGGTACTAAATTGAGTCCGTGCAGAACGCAGTAACAACAAAAAAAAAAGATGGAGGAGTGCGGAGTACACGAGGAGGGAAGGGAGCCAATGAATCTTGCGCGCGTACAGCGTACTGTGTCCTTTTTTTTTTTGTCTTTTTCGCGCGTGCTCACTTGTTTCGTCGTCGTCGTCATCTCTCTGGGCCGCTGCTTGGTTAGGCGGACTTCTGCTTGAGGAAGCCGTAGCCAAGATCCTGGCCCTCCTGCTGAAGAATCTCGAAGTACTGGTTGATCATCGTGACGGAGAGCAGGATACCAGTGCCGCTGCCGATCGCGCCGAGGAAGTCCGCGAAGATGGTGAGCGCACCGACGCAGAGACCACCGAAGCTGGCCGCGACGGGGATGTACTTGTCGAGCAGGCGCGTCATGTCCTCCTCGCTCTCGCGGGCCTGCACGAGCCAGCGACCCTGCGCGACGAGCTGCTTCGCCACATCGCGGGGGCCGGTGTGCGAGATGCTGATCCACAGGCGGGAGAAGATCGCACAGCTCGTCAGCACAAAGACGACGTAGAAGATGGCGTGGATCGGGTCGGCCATGAGGTCGTAGAAGGTGGACGGGGGCGTCAGGTAGTACGCGAGGCCGCCGGCCGGGTA
Organism: Wallacemonas sp. Wsd; assembly: GCA_030849645.1. Lineage (NCBI taxonomy): Eukaryota > Euglenozoa > Kinetoplastea > Trypanosomatida > Trypanosomatidae > Wallacemonas > Wallacemonas sp. Wsd. The sequence continues at coordinate 21,981 of JASANQ010001137.1, read as the reverse complement.
CAGCTGGCCCATGCCGCCGCCGTTGTAGCCGCGCTCCTCCCAGCGGCCGAGGAGGTTGATCAGGAAGTTGCGGTTGCCGAAGCGGCGCGACAGGATCTGGGAGAAGAAGTTGATGTTGGACACGACGCTGGTCTGCAGGATGATGGGCATGTTGCTCGTGTAGAAAAGCTTGATCAGGTAGGGCTGGCGATCGGCGTTGTTGAACTTGCTCTTCGTCATCAGAGGCACGCGGAAGCCCTGGAAAAAGACGACAATGACGAACACGACAAACGTCGCGAACACGTTCGTCAGGTTCGGCAGCTGCGGGCGGTAGAACGCTTCGCGAAGAGCGCGCACCTTGTCGCGGCGGGACACCAGGAGGTGGAAAAAGGCGATGATCGCACCCTCGAACTCACTGCCGCGGCCGGTGTTGATGGTGGAGGGGGAGAAGCACTTCCAGATGATCGTGTCGCACACGTTGGTGGCGATGAAGAGAGAGGTGGCCGAGCCAATACCCCAGCCCTTCTGCATGAGCTCGTCAAGAAGAATGCAGATCATCGTCGCCGCCACGAGCTGCATCACAATCACGGCGCACATGACCATGCCGATGCGGGACGGGTCGCCGTACATGCCCGAGGAGACGTACGCAATCGCCTCCACAGCCGTGATGGCGAGAGCGGCGACCTTCTGCAGGGCCTCGTAGACGGCGCGCTGCTCGCGGTTGTTGGTGTCGTAGGTGATGATGCCCACGCCGACGAGCAGCTCCATCACGAGCGAGGCGGTGATGATCGGGGAGATACCCAGCTCCATCAGGGTGCCCTTGTTGCTGGCCAGCACGACACGCATCCAATAGAACGGGTCGGACGAGTTGCCCGGGCGAGCGCCGAAGACGGGTACCTGGCAGCACACGAGGAAGATGAAGAGCGAGATGGCCGTCCAGACAATGCGCTCGCGGATGGGAGGCACGCGGCGAGGCTTGTCCACCTCCGGCAGCAGGGACAGGAAGGGCTTCAAGCTCATGATCCAGCTGCTCTGTTGAGACATGGTGGCGGGGTCGTGTGAACTGAGCGCGGATGAGGGGGGGAGAGGAGAAGGAGAGGGAGAGAAAGGTGGAGGGCTAACCTTGTTTGTAAGAGGTTGTTGTCCTTTTCGCGTTCTCTTTTTGTTTTTTCCTAAATACGAAAACGCGTACAACAAGCGTTGAATACACAAAGAGAGGTAAAGTTTCTTTTTGGGCAAGGGGGGCGGATGTTGTCGCGTGTTAACGTTGACGAGGAGAGAGAGCGAATGTAGCGAAATAAAGAGAAAGGGGAATGCGCGTGGAGAAAATAAATGCAAGGGGTCTGTCAGCAAATACTGGTGTGTTGTCTTTTTTGTTGGTGTTGTTGTTCCTTCGTGCACGAAGCAGATACACGAGGAGAAAACGACAGGGGGGGGGAGGAATAACGGGCACAATACGAGAACGGTCAAGGCCATTCACAGTTTCATGTACCAAGAAAGGAACAAAGGCAAAAGATACACAGAAGTATAACGGAGAGCAGCCTCCTCACTGTGCGCCGTGGTACCACGTGGACACTGTGTTCTTGTTGCCTTCCTCGACGCAAGGTGTCTTCCACTATATTTATTTTTGTGTGTGTTCTGATAGCTGTGTTGGTTCATTCTGCTTCTATGCACAGGCCACATTCGAGGATGAGCGCACACACACACACACACACATTGTGCGTTGCTACTGTGGAGGTGGGTGCTTGCCTTCATGGTGTTGCATGGTGTGCTCTTTCATCTGCTACTTTTACAAGGGGGGAGCGGGAGGCGTGGCTTGTGGCTGTTGAGGTTGCTTTTGCTGTGTTGCTGTTATTTTAATGCGGCCCGTGTTAGTGGCGGTGCCGCTTTCTTTCGTTCTTTGCGTTTACTGTTGCTTCTTCTATCAGCCAGCAAGCGGTCTCACAGTGCAAGCCTGCCAGAGGATCATCTGCTGCTTTTTTTTTTCTTCTTCCGCCGCCATCGTATTCGTTGACTGTCTCCAGCCCTTGGTGCTCTATCGTCCACACAAAATGCAGAGGAACGATCTTGCCCCGAAGAGAGAGGGAGACAGGAAAGTGGAGGTGTCTAGTTACAAAAAGAAACTAAACAAGAAATAATAATACAGGCGGTAAGTGGAAGAGAGGGGAAAAGAAAGCCACGTGTGTACATACTTGGCAGAAAAAAAAGTTGATGAAAGAAAAGAAAAAGAAAAAACGTGGTTGGATCTGTGAGAGAGGGAGAAAAATCTGTGAGCGAAGTAGGGAAACACCACGGTTGATGCCGTCGCTCCTTCGTCGGTTTGTCTGTGAAACGCGAGCCAAACAAAAACAAAAACAAAAAAGAAGGGGAATGGAATGGAATGGAAACGAAACGAAAAGGAAAAAGTGGGGGAAAAGGGAGAAGAAGACTACCTGTGCGTTTCCTGTCGTGCCACTTGTACATCAAATATGGAGTTCAGATGCGGTTGCTGCCGGAACCACTCCAGGCATTCAATCGCCTGGTCCGCTGAGCGAAAGCACACGAAGCAGCCACCACGAAAAGGGGGGTCGAGGAAGGCTCGAAAGCGCGTGACACCGGCGAAGGTGGTGTTGAAAAAGTGCGGCCGCACGATCCGCGCGACCAGCACAAACTCACACCGCTCCAGCACGCTGCTTTGGAGAAGGCGGCAGGCGCACAGACAATGGCCGTGCGAGCGAGGCAGCGCGGCTCGGGAGGTGCCAGGCACCAGCGCGAAGCCCCGAACACCACGCAGGTCCGTTTCTCCAAGGACAGGGCCCCACGCCTCGCCGGCCTTCTCCTTCTTGTCCTCATCGCGGGCTTCCGCACCGATGTCGGGCTGCGCGAGGCACGGTCCGCCGCCATCGCAGTGGAGGTGCGAGTAGTCACGCCAGAGACGCACGAGCAGGGTGCGCGCGGTCTCCTCGTCACAGCCCTGCGCGGTGCGTCGGTGCGAGGGAGGGGAGTGGGGGACGGGCTCCAGACCACACAGCGGCAGCACGCGGCCGTAGTCCTGCGGCTGTGGGTCGAGCGCGTTGGCTCGCGGCCGACCCTTGTCTGTCTTGTTCGACCAATCCGCCGACATGACGGGCATCAGCGACTGCAGCTGGGCGAGCCGCGTGCTGTCCTCCACGGCGAGTTGCTGGGCCACCGTGTAGGGGATCGGCAGCGGGTAACGACTGCGCAGCTCCACGGCGGCCCCTGCCGTCAGCGTCGCGATGGCCTCGCAGAGAGCCGCCCCGCGCAGCAGGACAGGTGACCACACGCAATGCAGTGTGTCTGTGCGATATAGGGGGCACGAGGAGGGCCTAAGGCTGCTCGGACTGTCGGTGTTCAAGTCAGCACGATCCCCCGCTCTAGCGCCGCCGCCGCAGGGAGACGGGCTGCGCGTGTGCGCGGCACTGTTGGTGGTGTTTGTGTTTGAGTTTGTATTTGTATTTGTCGTTGTGTTTGTGTTTGTGTCTGTGGTGGTTGTCTCCACGTCCGCCTCAAGAGTTGGTGCGTCGGTGGACGTCGTCGTCATGGTCGCCATCGGTGACAGGAGCATTCGCGCCGCGGCAGTGGTGGGGAGCACCACCACGCACGCGATAGACGGCGACGTGATCGTGCGGCGGAGCACGCACTCGTAGAACCACAGGCGCGCCTGCAACGCAGCCTCGCTGGTGTCGTAGTGCACAAATCCGACGTTTTGCCCATGCACGTGCTTCACAGTGATGTAGACCAGGCCCTCCGACGGCACAAACGGCTGCAGATGCATGCCCGTGGTCACAGTGGACGGCAGGTGCTTCACGAACAGCGTGGTGAAGCTGCCAGGGCCACCGAGGCAGCGCTGGTAGCGAGAGGGACGCAAAGGCAGGAGCGGGAGATCGAGCACAGCACTGTACTGATCGAGCAGCGTCGTGGCCTGTGGGTCCGTGGTGTTCCGCGCGGCCTGGGCGGCATCCGGCTCCCCACCGCACACAGATGGCGGTCGCGTAGAGCGAGGCGCAGGGAGGGGCGGAGCTACCGCGCTGCTCGTGCCACCACCCCCACCCCCAGCATGGTGTGGTGCGGCTCTCGGCATTGACAGCACCTCGGCACTCGCCAAAGGATCGGCACACGTCAGCGACTCACGGGTCGGCGCGACCGCATGTGCCGTCGCTGTCGCTGCCCCTATCGCACTCGGCGGAGGAGAGACCACAGAGCAGTTCTTACGCACACCGGATGGCGGGGGATGGCCAGCGCGCAGACCGCCCCAGCACGGCACATTGGACTGGCGGGCCGCGTTGTCGGTGGCGTCACCAGGTCCACAGGCCTCCGTGCGCGTGTTGGGCGGTATCGTCCCTGTCGACGGAGGCTGGAAGGAGCTCCAAGGGCCATGCGTGAGGACGGGGGAGGAGCAGGAAGAGAAGACAATCGGGGGCACGAACGCCGACGGGACCGGCGCGGGGTCCGTCCACGAGCATGTGTCGTGTGCCTTCATTGTGTGGGCCACCGCCCCCGTGAGGTGACGCTCCTCGACTTCTGCAATGGGCCGCGGCGGAGGTGGAGGCGGCGCAAGTGGCAGTGCGGATGCTGCCCGTCCGTGGTATGCGCCGACACGCTCACAGGCGTCACCCTCTTCGGCACACAACGCGACGTGCCTGTGCGGCGGGTAAGGAGTAGTGAGTGGACGCGGTGGACACGGGCCCGCCCCATGGACGGTCGCAGCGGCAGCGGAGTGCGTCGGTGCCACACGCGAGGGGCAAAACGGCGCGCCAAAGGGTTCAGTGTCCATCTATGTTGCTCAAAAAGGGGAAAAGGAAAGAAGATCGTGCACGGAAGAAAGTCAACACGCACAAAAAAAAAAGCAGTACAGCCGTTCTAACCACAGACGAGTTCCTATTTGGATTTTGCTGGCCTCTTCTCCTTATTTGGTAGAGAGGTCAAGATGCCAAGAAGGGTGGAAATATCGGCCGTAGCGGACAAGGCTCACAAAAAAAAAAAGACTCGAAGGAACTATCGCTGCAAGGAGCTACGCAGCACTTGAACTATCGATCTGAAAGGTGATTGGTAATGCACGTGTAAAAACAACAGATCCTACACTACGTATCTCTGCGTCTTCTAGTGGGGAGAAAAGGGTATGTGCCGGTTTTTTCCCCCGTGACGCGCGCTGCAATAACAGGCCAGTAAAAGCAACTGCTTATTTCTGCTATTCGGAACACAAAAACAAAACACGGAGGCGAAGAAAAAAAAAGTGACAAGGAAGAGTTAGAAAGGGGAAAAACAAAAAAAAAGAGAGTTGCTGTGTGAAGGGTAATTGGGTAAGCTTAAGTGATGTTTTTTGATTATTTCTTCTCGCCTACACTGGCACTCATACAGTGATGGTGGTGCTCTTCCCTCCGCTAAGGTGTGACGAACAAAAAAAAAAAAGGTAGTGGCTACAGTGAGAAGCAAAGATCAGGTATGGTATGGAGAGGGGAAAAAAAAAGTATCTGTAATGAAAGAGGTGGGGTGAGAGAGGATGTGGAAAGAAAAAGGTGTTTGATTGTCGGGCCACAACAAATGACGCAACAACAACAACAACAACGAGAGAAAAAAAAACTAAGTTGTGAGGAATGTAAAAAAAAAACACACACACAGAAAAAAAAAGAGGATCAAAACTATGGTCAGTCGAATCTGTGAGGAAAAAAAAAGTACCGAGAAAAACAAGTGGCGGAGACGGCCCTCCGACTAGGTTCACTACCTACAACTGTATATATTTTTGTTTCGTGGTGGCAAAGAGAGAGTGGAGAGGAGCGACTCAGAATTTAAGTTTTGGGGAATTTGAGTGTTTTTTGACAAGCTTGCCTTTGTGAGCCCCACTTGGGTGACGATTGTCTTCGTGGCTATAAGAATAGTGAATGAACGTGGAGGAGATTGATCATGGGAGAGAGGGCGGGGGGGGGGGGGAGGACGGAGTATCTGTGCGCAGGAGAGGAGAGTGAAAACAAAACACACAAAAAAAAGAGAAGCCTAGTGAGGTCTCACGGCTTGCCGCAGTTTGGGATTGTTCCCAAAGAAAGGCACAAGAGCCAGTGAGAACCGCACACGTGAAAAGACACGACAGTTTTTTTTTTTAAGAGTCGAAAAAAAAAAAGAACTCCCGTTGGTGGTTCTCTCGACAAGTTTCATCGTCGACACTAGGCTCAGGCGTGCACAAAAAAAAAATCGCGCACGTCTGCACTCGCGTGCGCGTGAGTCGAAATGAACCTCGTGACAGCGTTGCGTGAGCAGTCCAAGCTGCATCATTGGTCTGGTGGCGTGTTTTTCTTTTTGTCGTTGTTGTGGTTGTGGTTTTATCTTCGCTTGTACTACCTCGTTTGGTGAAAAGTCGAAATGCAGGGACACATTCAGTTTGTTTGCTTTTAAATCAAAGAAAAGACGCTACCTTCAATAACCCCTACACACACAGAGAGAAACAAAAAAAAACATCTCGATGCGCCACTTCAATAAAGAAACAGTACACAGTTTCTACAACGGAGGAAAAGAAGAATAGAGCCAGGGAGGTCAAAGAGCGACACAGAAAAAGCGAGCTTTTTATGTGCCTCTGGCCGGACCTGCTTTCTCTCTTACTTTTGTGTTTTTTTTTTCCTTGTGATTCTCTCTTTTCTTTTCTACTACTGTGTAGACGTGAAAGAGTCATCTCTCCATGCAGTGCATTGAAAAGAGTCACTTGTCTCCACGTCTTGCGCATTCATTAGTGCAATTTGTTGTTGTTGTTGTTGTTGTTTTTCGCTGGTTTCATTGTATCCGTGAGTGGGGAGCGCGTGATCTGGTTTTTTTTCTCTGCCTCGCTGCGGCAGCCTTCGCGCGCTCCGACACTCTTGCGTGGGAATTGTTCTGTTCCCTAATTTTTGCCTTTTCCACTTAGATCGCCTTGGCAACGTTCATGGGGTCCTTCGCAGCGGCGGCCTCGATCTTGGACGCCTCGGCCGACATTCCCATGCCCTTGAGCTCCGCCGCCACGGCGAGGGCCAGCGTCTTGTAGCTGTACCCGCCATGAACGGTGCCCTGAGCGGTGTGGTAGACCAGAGGAACGCCACCAATGGCGCCGGCGTACGCGAGCTGAATGTTCTCGTTGGTAGGGTCGTCGTTGGTGAGGATGACGGTGTGCTTCTCAGGGAACACGATGAGGTCGTTGGCGATGCGCGCGGTGTTCATGCGCTCCACCTGCATGCCCGAGGCCTCGATCTTCGCCGTCACGGTGCGCTCAAAAAGCCCGTTGAGCTCCTTGTACTTGTTGGCGGGCTTGACGGAGAGGGTGATGCGAGCGCACTTGAGCTCCTTCGCCTTCTGCACGGCGACCTCGGCAGCCTTGGTGAAAGCCTGCTCCGCGGCCTCGACCTCGGCGTCGCAGTTGATGCCGGCGGCGGGGTACGAGTCAATCACGTCGCGAGTCTGGATGCGGTCGGTCTCGCAGCGAGGGGTGATGGCGCGGATCACGGCCGTCTGCACGCCCTTGTAGGCGGGGGAGGCGCTCGCCGAGGGCTGGGCCACGCACGCGTACGCGCCACGCGGGGCCTGGCTGCCGACAACGACGGCGGACTTCTCGGCGACGGCGGCCGCCTTGCACGCGACAGCGCCACCGGTGGCCTTGCTGATGATGGCGGAGGCGGCCTCAAGGAGGGCGGCCGGCGCTCCAGCGGCGACCACGGCAATAGACTTGGACATCACGAAGATCTGGATACGGGATAGAGAGAGAAAAGAAGAAACTAGACTCTGACGGTGAGATTTGGTGTGTGTGTGTGTGTGTGTGTGTGTGTGTGATGCGAAGAGGGCAAGAGAAAATAGGAATGAAGTGTGGCGTGAAAAGAAAAGGAGAAGCACAACATGTGCGCGAAGGCGGCGTGCGCGGCACTGCAGCGAATGAGAGAGGCTTCGTTGCGCGCGATAGTCGCCACGAAGGAGTCCACACATGGTGTGCTAGTTGTCTGTGTCTGTGTTTCTTGGTTCGTCAGTGTCTACGGATCATGTCGCCGTTGAGCAGCGGAAAGATAGGCGATCACTACAAGAATCGTGTATCCACACTCTCACACGCGCGCGGTTGCACGACATAAGTGCACGCGGGGGAGCCACAATGTTGCGAACCGACCCTGGTTGCTGTGTCAGCGAGTTGGCCTCATCAACGAAAACAAAAAATGAATGGTATAGATAACAAGGCACGAGCAAAGCAAGGAAACAAAAGCAAATGATAGCATTTGCTGTGGTCCCCAAAAAAAAAGGTCTACCGTTGACGCTGGAACAAAAAGACACACATTTTTTTATTGTTTCTTCTTTTTTTTTTCCTTCTTTCCTTCTTTCCTCCTTTCCTTCTTTTTTTCTTTCCTTCTTTTTTTCTTTTTTTTAACGCATGGTAGTAGTAGGAAAAAGCGCAGGTTCCGCAAAAAAAAAAGCCTGCATGGTTGGTACTTGTATATAGATACCACATCTTCTTGATACTGATGTCTTTGCTTGTGCTTATTTTATTTTATTATTTTGTTTGATGTCAATGACAATCACGAGGGTGTTTGGCGAGTGGGTGTCTGCGACATCCGAGAGGAAAGCAATTTATCTGGCAAACGATGTTCCTCGAAAACTAGGATTGAGCAATCGCCGCACGCTGATCACCGCAGCAAAAGTGACCAAGCGAAACAAGAAAAAAAAAAGATACTGCTAAACAAGAAGAAAAGAAAAGAAAGAAAGAAAGAAAGAAAGAAAGAAAGAAGCGAAGGCTGTGCCTCCAAGCGCGTACAAGTGGACTTGCCGTGCGGAAAGTCAAACTCAACACACTATCCAGAAAAAAAAAAGTATTCTGGGACCCGGGAGAAGAAACGAAAAGCGCAACAGAGACTAGCAAAGTAAAAGATATCGACAGCACACCGGTCAACAAGGTTGTTGCACGGTCACGAACAAAAGCATCACGATTTGTGATACTGCGTGTTAGCCACAGTGCGTGTTTGTTACATGTTTGGCCCTCTGTTTTTTTTTTTTTTTGAAGTGAGCACCCTGTTGTTGTTTTGTACACCAGTAAACAGTAGGCTCTCATGTCGATGCCCTATTTCACGGCCACACCAAGCTTGAGAGGAGTTTCTTGGCGAGGGTGTGCATCGCCTCTTGCCCAAAAGAGAACGCGAAATATCTCTTAAAGGTTCATGATCGAAGGGACATACGTCGAATAATAGATTGGCCAAGTGGAAAAAAGAAAAGCTAGGCACGCAGTCAATAGACGCTGCCGACCAGTATGATTGTAACACAGACACAAAGGGGAGAAACAAAAAAAAGATGATCAGCAGTTCTGCGGCCGAGGGTGGAGAAACAGAGGCTTCGTAATCAGAGAAGCAAAAAAAAAAAAAAGAAGAAGGACGAGGCGTCAAAGTAAAAGTAGTTAAGGCGCGAAGGAGAGAAGATGACAAAATGTTGTTCATGCACTCGCTCACTTGGACGCACAGACACAAGGACACACATGCACACAATGAGAAAATGAAGAAGATGAAAGGAGCAAACTGGCATGCAATTTCACTGCAACTAAGCCCGGAATGCAGCACCCAGAAATGTGTGTAAGCAAACAATTACAAAAAAAAAAGGCTGTGGAAGAAGGCTCGACTGCAATCAGTCAGAGACGTTCGGGGATCAACTAGTACTCACGAAATTCGAATTTGATCAGTGAAGTAAATGTGGGAAAAAAAAAGACGGGGAAAACCAACACACGCGTGGAAATCACGAAGTGAGTAGTGACGCGAGTGTGCCATGCTATTGACATTGCTGTTTGGTGTGATCCGTGGAGCAGAGGACGGGTGTGGTGAAAGCAAAAGACGTCTGGAGAACAATAAAATAGAATAAATAAACGGAGAGTGCACAAAATCAGAAGCAAAACAAGAAAATAGAAGAAACAAAAAAAGGAAAAGCGGGGATGTGCAACATCGCGTCGCACTGTGTTGGTGCACGCTTATCACACGTCCGCCATATGCTTTCCTTTTTTGTGCGTTTGTTTTCTTTTTTTTTTGTTTGTTTCTTCTTCTTTTCCTTTTTGTAGGTACTCCTCTACCCATGCCCCACTGCCACCTTGGGAGGGGCGTGCTCGGCCAACTGTTGAGTTGGCTTTATTTTTGTGTGTACCGACGGTCTCCCGCGCCGTCCAGTGAGTGACCCGCATGTGATGTATTCGACTCACTATCAGTGTCTGTGCAAGTGAAGCAAGCACAGCGAAGAGAAGAAAAAGAACACGAGACAGATACTTTGGTGCTCTTCATTTTTTTTTTCTCAGGTGGGTGTCACGAGACGACGAGAGCCACGAATCAGAAAAAAAAAATGCGCCGTCAGCACGTTCGAAAAACAAACCCCCACTCCCCAAAAATGCAGCTCAATCGGGTCGAATGAAAGCAAATAATATCCGAAAAAGAAACGGAAAAAAAAAAGTCACAGTACATTGAAGGAATTCGTCGGTAAGTTCGTGAAGAGGGAGAGCAAACGAAAGTGGCGAGTCAAAAAGAGAAGCACCCGCAGAGGCCGTGAAGCGAAAGCTGCGTACCGCAGTCTCACCGAAAGAAACAAAGTGGCGGAGGTCAGTGACACGTCCACAAGACATTTGTGTGCAAAACATTAATATTTTTTGTGGTTGGCATTGTACAGAGAAAAAAAAAAGAAACAAGAAAAGACGGGAGGTAAAGAGAGTAAAGAAGGAAAAGAATAGACAAGTAAATGAGCACGGAAGAACAACGAAAGGAATGAGTAACAGAGAAATCGAGAGAGGGGAGGGGGGAAGCACGACAACAACTTACTCTCTGGGTAAAAGTTTGCCAGCCACACACACACGAGGCTGAGAAGAGAAAGAAGAAAAAAAGAAATCCTCGCTCCCTTTGAAAAGAAAGAAAAAAAAGAACGCACAGCACTCAGGACGACCTCGGATGCAACTCAGCAGCAGTCGTTCACAAAGTCATAGCCATCCCACAGCTCCAGCAGCTCAAACACAGTCGTGCACATCAGGAGCATGTAGGGCGGAAATGACATGCCGGTCTTACTCTTCAGACGCTCAGTGAAGGCAATGGCGCCGTCGCACAGGACGCAGCCAAACTGCATCTCGTAGTATCGCACGACTGGAGAGACCTGGTACACATTCACGACGTTCTCCAGGAAAGCATTCTGCTGGACAACAAAGTCGGACTTGTAGAGCTTGTCGCGCGGCTCTCCGGAGGGTCGTGGGGCGGGGATGGCGCAGTCGTCGGGGCGCCGGGCAATGCTGGTACTGAAGATTTGCGCCTCGCTGCTATCGAGTGCGTTGGCGGCACCACGCAAGCGTGAGCGCGGCTGCTGCCGCACGGGCGACGTGAGGTTGCTCACTTCATCGGCATCCAGAATGGTCGGCATGGCGTGCTCGGCCTCGCCACTCAGCGTCGAGAGATCGCCGGCGGAGCCGAGCCGGTCGCGGAGCCTAGGCACACTTGCCGAGGCGTTGCCGTCGTGGAGGGAGCGGAAGCCGTGCGAGGTGTCCGCGGTGCTCGTGAGGCTCAGCGCAGGGACCACCGTGTCGCCGCCTCCACTGCGCGAGCTCGACCCGACCATGTCCACCAGCGTGCTCCCGCCGCCGCTGCTCGTGGTCGTGGGTGTGGGGGTCTTGATGGCGGCCATCAGGCGCTCGCGCTCATGCGAGGACACGACGCACAAGGGGGACTCGCTGTCCGTGGCGCGCACGAGTCCCGTGCTTGGTCCATCGTTGGCCGACGTGTCGTGCAGTCCGTACGTCTCCAGCGGCACCAGCACGGCACTGGGACGCCGAGGACGGACGGACTCGGGTGCCATCGCGTGCGCCATGTTGTGGGTGTTGGTGGCGTTCGTCAGGATGGAGGTGTTCTGGGTGGGCAGGGCCGACAGGGCGGCGGCGGCAACCGGGGCCGTGTACGCCGGCGCGAGGTCCTGTCGCTCACGGCGCGCCTTGGCGAGGGCCAGTGCGCGGTACGTGTTCGGATTCTTGACGTACAGCACGAGGCCAAGCTCCTCGAACGTCGTCGAGAGCTGCACACCGCAGGCCAGGCGCGCGACCTTGGCGGGATCGGTGCGGCGTCGGCCGAGGTTCTCCGCGATCGGGTCGGTCCGCCAGGCGCTGGGCATCGTGATGGCCCCCTCGCTCACCAACTCGTCCAGCACCAGGTTCACGAGCGCCAGGCGAATCAACGTCCCGCGTACCCCGCTGGGCTGCTGGCTGCGTCGCGGAGGCGGCAGCATCGCGTGTTCACGGCGGTTGACGGGGACGCTGATGATGTCGAACTGCTTGTTGGTCCACTCCACCACGGCACCCATCGTCAGCGGCATGGTGGTGAAATCGAGCAGACAGTCGCCGTCGGCGATGTGCTGCAGCGAGTACGTGAGGTCCTGGTTGCGGTAGGTCACCGCCTCCGCCACACGCTTCGCGAAGGCGTCTGGCGTGACCAAGGTCTGGCTGTTCCACCGTTCGCCATCGACAGGGGAGAAGAGAGGCACGTGAAGGTCCGAGGGGTCGAATACGGTGTTCGAGTACTGCCAGCACGCCAGAAGTTCAAAGACCATGTCCTCGTTGTAGTAGGAGCTGTTTTCGGGGGCACACGAGGGGATGAAGTCCTTGTGGATCTTCACGCCGGTGCTGTTCGCGTAGCGCGAGAGCACAATATCGAGTCGGTCGAGATCCAGCGGGTGGCCGCAGACCACAGCAGAGCGGCTGCTAATGACGCGGCTCACCTCCAGGTGCGTGCGCGGCAGCACATCAGACGGCACGTCCGCTGCGCGCCTCGCGCTCGCGTGGGTGGTGTTGAGTCCGCTCCCTCCGTACGGTGCCGGCGGCATGTGCAGACCGACGCCGGCGCCATTGACGCTGCTCTCGCCGAAACGGCTGATGCTCGCCGTGGTGCTGAAGGAGGTGCCGGCGCTGCCCATACCGGTGCGGTCGTACGAGTCCTTGCCTGTGTCGGCGTTCTTACCGTGTCCGGCGCGCGCGCGTGCGGCGGCAAAGTCGATGCCACGGCACTCGTTCACCTCGTCCACGAGCTGTCTGAGTGTGGACGTCGGGAGGTTGACGAGCAGAAACGAAAAGCTGCGGCTGACGGAGTTGCTCATGTGCATTTCCCAGGCATCGAGGCGTCGACGCATAATGACCCCCATCGTGAAGGCCGCGCACATCATGCGCGCGGTCTGCCAGGCGAGCGATTCCTCCGAATCGGACATGGCGACCGCGAGCGCAGCGAACAGGCCCTTGCCCATCGCCAGGAGACCACCGCTGTGGATGATGGCCCCGTGCAGCGCGGGGAAGCCGTATTGGTGCGCGGTGATGCGGTAGCAGCCGACCAGGTAGAGCACGTGCAAGGGCCACGCAATCATCGGGTTGCGGTAGTACTCGAGGCCAATCTTCTGCGTCTCGGTCGGGTTGTCGAGCAGGAAGAAGATGGTGTGGAATGAGCGTGCCATCCACGAGACCTTTTCCTGGCGAGAGATGTCCGCGACGTGTGCCTTCACCGCGGCGACGAACTCACGCAGGCACGGCTGACTGGCGTACAGCACGTACAGCTCCTCAAAGCGCGAGTTGCGCTCTAGAAGACCAAACAGACCAAACACACCGCGGCGTCGCGTGGACACGTCGGCCATGCTCGCTCCAGCGCAGCCGGACCGCGAGAAGGACGGCAACGGCTCCTGTGTCGGTGACGCGAGGCGCGACGCACGCTCGCTGGTGCGGTCGCCAATGAAGTCGTTGGGGATCGGGGTGCTGGACGCCGAGGCACCCATGGCGGCACTGCTCGCCAGCTCCGGCTTGCCCGTCACGCTCGCGTTGGCGCGGAGAAGCTCCTTCAAGTCCTCCAGCGTGTTCTGGGCCGGCGGCTGGAAGAATGAGAGTGCGTGCTTTGGCGCGGCCGGAACCGCCTCTGCGCGTGTACGGCGTGGGCTCCCACCACCACCACCACCACCACCACCAGAGCTCACCGTCGGGGCGGCGGGAGCAGCGACGGCACCGGCACCACCGCTGAGAGCGGGCCCCGTGAGACTGACGACGGAGCTCGTTGAAAAGCCACTGTCCGGCGCCAACACCGGCAGACCGCGGCGGAGTGCTGTGGGGACCACGTCGCCGGACACGGGGGGGCTCAGGCCGTGACTGCTGTTGCCGCTGACGAGCGTCGTGCTGGGCAGCCGCGAGGCCGGCACCGCCTCCTCATAGGGCGAGCCCAGGCGCACTGACGTGTCGTCGGAGAACGGACTGGTCGGCCGCACGCACGGCGGCACGGCACGTCGTGACTGCGCGAACGAGTTCTGCCGTGCGTGTGCGGCCTCTACCGCCACGGCCGCCGCCGCCGCCGCCGCAGTGGTGGTGGTGGTGGTGGTGGTGTTGACGGGTGTGGGGCCGCGACGGGCGGGCGTGACCAGCAGGGCACCGGACAAGAGCGAGGAGGACGTCATGTCGCCTGGCGAGGCGGTCGTCAGGGAGGCCGGGCTGGAGTTGAAGGAGCCGGTGCCGAGCACGCCGAGCAGCGGGGAGGCGCGCTCGGTCGCCACGACGGGCGGCACGACGAGGCCCGCCGCGCTGGCGCTCGTGCCGGGCGACAGGACGCCGACGAGGCCGGCCATGGGTGGGCTGCTCACGGCCAGCGCGCTCGGGTGGTGCACGCCCTGCGTCGGCGAGAGCAGCAGGCGCTGGGCCCCTGACATGACGTGCGTCTGCAGGTAGACGTGCGAGTCCACGTTGCGGCCCATCTGGTTGCCGGTCGTGCCGGCCGTCAGCGCGCCGACGCGTCGTCTCGCAGCCTCGGCGCCGCTCGCCCACCGACGGGTCACGCCGTGAAGGCCCTCCGCCGCGGCGGCCGGAGAGACCGGCGAGAGCGGAAGGCGGTAGCCGGTCGGGGACGGCGCGCGCATCCCGACGCGGGAGTGGTTCACCAGCGACGTCTGACGGCTCAGCCCCACGCCAGCGAGGGGCGAAAGGAGCTGCGTGGAGGCCGGCGCGGGCGGCGGCATCGGGTGCGCCATCGGGTAGGCGAGCGAGGACACGCCCATCGCCACCGGCGGCGTGCTCGCTGTGGCGCGACGCACCGTCACCGGCTTCGGTCGTCGCAGGCCGATCCAGCCCTCGTGAGCCGGCCGCCGCGGCAGCGCGGGGACCGGCGCCACCGTCTCATCGCGGCCGCGTGGCTGACCTGCCGAGCTGATCGGGCGGCTTGTCGGCGGGTCGCGCGAGAGCTCCGAGGAAGAGTTCATCGAGGGGCTGCGGGGCCGCGCGTGGGGCACGGCCGGTGCACTGCCAGGCGAGGGCAGAGTGGGGGCGGGGGAGGCGGACGTGCTTGGTGACTCGGCCGGGTCGGACGCCTCTGTGAGGGACGCGGACGGGTAGCCGGTGGTGCTGCGGTGCATGGTGCGCGGTCACTGGTCGTCTGCGTGTCACTGATGAGCGAGACCTCTTTCTCTTTCTCTCTCTCTCTCTCTCTTGTGTGTGTGTGTGTGTGTGTCTGTCTGTCTGTGTGTGTGCTTCTTTGTTTTTAAAGAAAAATTGTGTGTGAACAAGGTAAAAAAAAAACAGCCCAAAGGCCGGTGCACTCTGGTTCTGCGTGTATACGGTTGGGATTGGTATGTCCTTTTTTTTCTTTTTGCGCTATTTTTCGTGCAGACTCTGTGCTCTTAAGGTGACTGTTGTTCTTTGGGGGTGTTTTACTTTCTTAATTGGTCTCTGATTCTTTGCTTTGATGGTTGATTGCTTGTCCTTTTTTGTTGTTGTTGTTGTTGCCTGCTGTCTCCTTGGTGGAGCAACTGCTGTTTACCGTAATAATTAAAAAAGAACCAACTTTTACACGTTAGAATATTCTCTTGTTTTGTTTTGTTTTCTTTTTAACGACTTCGCCTTTTTTTTTTTTACTCGTCAGACACGCACAGGGGGTTTGATATACACAAGTGCACGTGTTCACGCACCAGAGGCAAGAGAGATGCACTCTTCTGAAGCACACGTTCGGCAGGTGGCAGGGAGAAGGACTAGGTTGCTAGTGTCAAAAAAATCACCTGATTTATGTGTGTGTGTCTATGTGTGAGTGGGGGTGTGCACGAGGAAAGGGAAGAGGAACAAACAAGAAGAGCTGGTTTTCTTAGAAAATGCCGATGCGGTCAAATTAGTGTCCCTTCTCAGGCCACACACACGCAGAAAAGCAAAAATCAGCGACGGGGAGAGGGAAGGGAGAAATAAAAAGAAAGAACGAAAGTAGAACTGAACAAAAAAAAATGAGCGGAGAAATGAAAAATAATAAGTCAACAGACGCCAATGTATTTAAAACAAAGAAACTATCAAGAGAGGAATTGAAGGGGTGGCAGGCAATACAAGTACTACTCAAGAGAAGAAGCGAATAAAAACAGAGAGAGTGAAACAAAAAGGTAAACGCAACGAGGACAGTTAAAGAACGAAAAAAGTAACAAGCGCAACAACAAGTGCGAATAGTGACGCTTGTCAAATGTCAACCGATAGTCCGTCTCTGATTTTATTTGCTCGCTTCTGGTGAATGACGAAGAGGTGCCAGCAACTTCGTCCTGCACAATGCAATTGCCTAGCAGTCCCAATGCTAAAAAAAAAACGAAAAAAAAAAAGAAGAAGAAGGAAGAAGAAGGAAGAAGAAGGAAGAAGAAGGAAGAAGAAGGAAGAAGAAAGGAAAAAAAAAGCCTGCTAAAGCTAAGAAGAGGAGGGAAGGAAAGGGTATATATCCGCAACAATGAGTCACCAATGCTGTCACAACCACAGACACTCTGTGTGTACGAGAGAGTGTTCTCTAATGGTTCTCCTCTTTTGGCGAGTGAGTCGTACGTGCAGGTTTCAGAAAAAAAAAGAAAAAAAAGCCGCGGAGAAGAGAAGAACTGCTTCCGTTCACTCCACGAACACTAAAGTGACAGGAGTATCAGAAAAATCTGGGGGCAACCGGGCAGGAAACAGAAGAGGGAAGAATACAAGGAGATCCTCTTCACTCGGGCGATTTGAGCAATCAAAAGGAACAATAAATTGTTGGGGTGTGTTGGTGTACCGCAGGGATGTTCTTGTTTTTTGGAAAGGGGAGGAAGAGAGATGCGGTCAAAGCAAGGCAAAAAGAAAGGAGTAAAATGGTAGACGAGCTTCGAATGAGATGAGGTGACAAGCGTCGGAATGATGTGTTTGTGGGGAGAGGGGGAGGGAGGGCTGTTGACGTTCTCTATTTCTCGATGCTTCTTGTTGTTCGTTCACTTCAACCGCAGATGAATTGGAATTGTCTCCACTATGGATACTTCAAAAAAAAAACTGTTTGTGTTTGCGGTGCGTCTCAACTTCAACAACAGGGAGGTCCCAACAACAAAAAAAAAAGACCGACAAACGGAAAGAAAACACGTGAGTGCAAGACAAGAAAGGAAAGGTAGAAAAGGGGGGGGGGGGGCGGAGAGAGAGAGAGAGGCAGAGATGAAAAAGGTTCACGGCGGAGACAGGTGCAAACGGTCCAAGAAGTGTGAAAAGCCACGTCCAAAATCGGATTGGAGCGCCACCGAAGATAGCGCCTCCCCCTCTGCGGTGACGATGACAAGAGTCACGGACGTCCGCATTAATCCTCTCGGTTCCTGTTGTGTTTAACATCGAAAACGGGAAAGGCTACAGGTAGGAAGCTGGGGCAGTTGCACACTTGTCTGTTTGTGGGTACAGAACAGAAACACAAAAAAAATTGAAAACAGTTGACCGGGAACGATGCGAGTACAAGGGGACCAGTGGGAAGGAAAAGACATCAAAGAGCGTCATGCTGGAGCAGCCTCTCAAACAAGAGCAAGTGATATATACTCGACGCCAAGAATATTACCAAACAGCAAGCAAAAGAAGAGAACGAAAATGTGGTGCAAGCAAGCCCAAGCCCAAGCCCAAGCCCAAGCCCAAGCCCAAGCCCAAGCCCAAAAGTGCAGTCTACATGCCGAGATGTGAGAACTTTTTCCTTCGTCTGCTTGCGTCTCGCCCTCTCCTACCAAAGACGACAAAAACAGACAGTGTCAATGGCATTCGCAATACTAGCGAGCACTACAGCGCGCGCTGACCTCGTTGTGGGCTTTTCCTTGCAGCAATACGTCTTTCATATACCCCCACCTTCTGCTTCTCGTTCTCTTTATGTGAGTCCTCAACAGACTTCCCCCTTTGGCTCCTATTGCGCTGCCTCCCATGTCACTCTACACGTTGCCCGGACGCGATCGTCATCCCTTCTGTTCAATCCTGTGGGGGAGTCTCGGTGCTTCTTCATGCGGGCTGTCCTAGAAGAGCAAAAAGACACCGTCATGGTCCGTGTGGCACAGATGCAGGGCATCGTAGAGATAGTGGTTGGTGGGGCTCGCCGCAGAGGTCCCGTTCGTCTCCGCCTCACCGGGGGCAGACGGCCGCCCAGCGCCACCCGCCACCAGCTCCAGACCTGCCGGATTGAAAAAAATGCGGTCGCACCACGCCGGCAATCGCGCGTGCGCGTACGGCCGGCCGGCGTGCGCGGCGACGAGCGAGGGCAGCGGTCCGTGCGGGTCGGCACGGCTGGACACGCGGGCCCCCTCTGCAGTCCAGCGTGCCACGTATGGCTCCGGCAGGCGGAGGTAGGTCGGGGAGAAGCGCACCGGCATCTCCGCCAGCTCCATCGTCGTCTCCTGGGCGATGCGGTCCATGAGCTGGCGAGGCTCCAGGTCGAACTGGGCCTCCAGCACCTCCTGGGTGCGGTGGGCGTCAGCAAACAGAGCCCAGAAGGTGTCCGGGGCACGCAGCGCCTTGGTCTCGGCGACGAGGTCCGCGTGGAGCGTTGACTTGGCGTAGGCGGCGAGGGCCTTGCCATCCAGACGCAGGTTCATGTCGCCGAAGAAAAAGATGGGGTCGTCCTTGCCGGCGATCGTCAGGCACTCTGCCGCGGCCTCGAGCAGGGCCTCTGTGCGCCGCTTCACGTACACGCTGGGGCTCGCCTCGAGCGACACGCAGTTGCTGACGTCGTTGAACAGGTGCACGTTGCAGCAGTGCAGCAGGGTTGACCCGATTCGCACGGAGGTGAAGACAAACCCCTTGCGCGAGCTCCCCGCGTTCGAGAACTTGGCGCTGTGGAACGTGCGCGTGCTGGCACCACCGTAAGACGCCGGGTCGTCCATCACGGGGATGTACGTGCGGTGGGGCAGCACCAGCACGCTCGTGAGTGGGCACAGCCGAGGCGACACAAACACCACCGTCCCAATCGCCGTGAACTGATTGGACGCCCCTGGACTGTCCGTGAGCACGCCGCTGCACCAGCCCGCCTCTGGCAGCAGGTGTTGCCGGACCTGCTCGGCGAAGAAGCTTGTGAAGGCTGCGTTGGCGTACTTGCCGCCAATCTCTTGAAAGTGGAGCACAATGACGTCCAGCTGGGGTGGTGTGGCGGCGATGGAGTAGGCGGCCGGCGTCGCGGTCGACGAGTCATCCGCGCCGGTCGGCGGTCCTCTCCTGCCTCGACGGATAGCGGCCTCACCGGGCGCGCGATCGCTGGACGACGGACGTCGGGCCGGCAGGCGCGCCCCGTCGGCAGCCGCGAACGCCGCCTGATGCAGCCACGCCCGCAGGTCAGCAAGAAACTCCCAGGTCTGCATCTTGATCTCCTCCGAGACCCCAAGGTCCTCGTCCAGATCGTGGCCATCCTCGTGTAAGGTCATGCGCGATGCCACGGAGAAGAAGCTCCGGTTGTTCACCGTGGAGGGTGACCCAATCTCCTCCTCCTCCGCGGTGCCCACCGACTCGATGCCGCCCACGTTCTGGGTTACGAGAAGAATAGACGGCTGGGACTGCGGGGCCCGTGGATCGAACGCGACGGTGGAGAACCGCAGGTGCTTTGCCTCACGCAGAGAAGCCGCGTTGGCGTCAGAGTCTGCAGGCATGCTCGGCGACGATAAGAAGAGGAGAGAAAACGAAAAAGTGGGGGGGGGGGGGGGGGTAGAAACGGCGCCACGAGGCCAAGGAGAGTCAATCTAATGATGAAAAAAAAAAGGAAGAGGGAAGAAAAAACGACACAAGAAAAAGCAGCGCTCAGACGTCTGAAAAGGTGAGGTAGGAAGAAAGAGAAACAGAAAGCAAATTACTCAAAACTGGCCAAAGTGAGCAACGAGTGCGCCGGAGGGAAAAGACTATGTGTGCTGTGTGTCTGTGTGCGGTGCACCGTCTGCGAGGTGATGGCGGAATGAGCCTTTTCGATGCACGGGGGAAGAAAGAGAGCAAGTGAAGTTGTTGGCTTCCGAGGTACAGAAAAGCGTAGCAAAGTTAAAAAAGAAACGCTGACGACAGCAAAGGAACCCAGCAAAAAAAACTGAGAATTTTCGAGAGAGAGAGAGAGAGAGAGGGAGAGAGAGAGTGTGTCTGGAAGGCAGTGGGTGCGAGACGATGCGACGTGACCCACAGAGCTCTGGCAACACCGGAATGGACATCACACAAGGGCGAGAAAAAAGAGCGAGATGTCCGCATTGAAAATGCACATAGTGCCGTTCCATGCCTTTGCTCTCTGTGTATGCGCGCATGCGGCTATCGGTGCGAAGCTCGATACCCGAAGAAAGGAGAGCAAGGAGGAAAATTTTTACTCGGAGCACGGGGCATAAAAAATTTTTCATCGTTTGCCTCTGCAGTAACAAGGTCACTTGTGTTTTTTTGTGTGTTTTTTTTTTTCTGTTTTCGTGGAAGACAGTAAGCGTATTGAGCTTGTCTACGGACACACAGCTGCAGACTACGAGAAAAAAAAAATGGGGGGAATATATATATTTAGTAGAGTATATAAGGATCAACAAGAGGAAAAGTAAAAGAAAGGAAAAAAGAAGAAAAAAGAAAAGGGTAGGGGAAAAGAAAGAGAAAGACGGGAAAAAAAAAAGAGCCGCTGCAACTGGATAGTGATTGAAAGCCTTTCATCGTGAAGAACAAACGGTGCACGGCAAGCCTCAGTGTGTCTGTTTAGAAAACCAAGTGCAGGTAGTGCAATGTCATTTCCCAAAGAAGGAATATCATAAAACAGGTATATTAGCTCTTGTGAGGGGGGTTTTGTTACTGGGGTTTTGTTGGTTGTGTCTGATGATATCAGACTGGTCAGCTTACGTCCTGGTCGGCAATACGCAGAGTTGCGCATGGCACTTCCAGGGTGGAGGGGAAGAACGGGGGAAAAAATGAGGACAGAGTGCGTTCGACGACAGGCGTGTGTGACCGGAGGTGTTTCGTGTATGTGTGCACACGTTGTATTGAGGCAACTGGTACAACAAACGAATTCAACAGCGCACACTGAAATTAAGGAAATATTCTCTACGAGATGAGGGGTGGTGGTGAAAAAAAAAACTGGGGGTTTGGTCACAGAAAAAAAGCAAATGAAAGCGTCACGAGGGAGATAGTGACTGGGGATTGGGGATTGGGGACACGCCTTCTGACGCAAAAAAAAAAGAAAAAAAAAGAGAGAACTCAACCAAGCACATCAGCGATGTGTGTGTTGTCATCACGTCAAAAGCAAGGAAAAGGGGGCAAAGGGTCTCAGAGGTACACCATGGTGACAAACAGGTTGACACGCAATGGGGTTTACTTGTTGAGAGCCATCTTTTCCTTGACGGCAGCGTGAGCAGCAGCCACGATCGCCACAGGCACACGGAACGGGGAGCACGACACGTAGTTCAGGCCCACGCGGTGGCAGAACTCAATCGTGCGAGGATCGCCGCCGTGCTCACCGNCAGGAACTGACCAGCATCATCGCGAGAGAAGCCGCAGCCCATCTGGGTCAGATCGTTCGTGCCAAAGGAGAAGAAGTCGGCCTCCTCGGCGATCTCGTTCGCCGTCAGCGCAGCGCGGGGAACCTCGATCATCGTACCAATGTGGTGGGCGATGCGTGCGCCGGCCTCAGCCTGAACAGCCTCCGCGGTCGCAACAGCCTGCTGGCGAGCGAACGTGAGCTCAGCCTTCTTGCCGACGAGCGGAATCATGATCTCAGGGTTCACATCGATGCCCTCCTTGGAGACGATGATGGCGGCCTCGATGATCGCGCGAACCTGCATGTTGTAGATCTC